>PVJD01006232.1:0-101708 GCA_004026545.1 Mormoops blainvillei
TAACCACATTTGGGCCCCCCCCCCCCATACATCATTTAGCCATCATTTTTTAGGGCCTCTTCTGGCTCAACTTTGTGGAAACCCTACACCCCCCACCCCGCCGCCGCATTTAGCCAGCTTTGCATTGTAAACAAGTGTTCCCCAAATCTGTCATCCCTTCCACCCAATGCCACGGCTGCCCCCACTTCCCAACACCGGAGGGTCCTTGATAGCTCGCCTTCCCCCAGCCCTGGCCCTCAAGCAGGTCCCTGGGTCGGGAGGCACGGGGTGTGTGCCAGTTAGGAGGAGGCCAGGCCACTGGTTCCTGGGATCTGGACCTGGTTATGGGACCACAGCAGGGCGTGGCTGCTCTGGCTTCTGTGACTTTAGAATTTCCTCTTCAGCCTAATGTAACCATGGTAGCAGGCTTTTTTTTTTTTCCCGTAAGTCAGTCCTATTACCGGTCCCTTTGGAAAGTGTCCTCTTTCTTCTAAAGGAGCTTGCTTTTCTGCTTTCATCTTTCTTGTCCCCTTTCTTCCTCTTCTGCAAATATTGAATGCTTAGTATATGTGCTGCTTTAGCAATGTCAGCGGACAAGAGAAAGTTCCCATGTGGGCCTTGTCTTCTACAGTGCTGTCTATGTGGCGGGGGGGCGGGGGGAAGACATTTATTAGCACCTAATTTGTGCCAAGAGTAACTTCATGTGCTTTATGGAAGATGGTAGCAGATTAAATAAATACAAGTATGGTGTTGATAAAAAAATAAAAATAAAACAGCTTCTGGCCCTATGCTACTTAGGAGATAACCTTAATATTATAGTTTAATACAGTCAAGGTGTATAATAAATGCAGTGTAAAAGGTGGTCTATTTCTCTTTCCAACAGCTAGTCAGGAAAGCCTTGACCAGCGCAAATGACACTGGCAATGACCTGGGAATGAGGACTGACATGTGATGAACAGACGGAGGAGGCGGGCCTATGCAGGGGGACGTGGGTGGGTGAAAGTACGGAGCGCAGGCTGAGCATGCGTCAGGGAGCAAACAAGAGCAAGGGGTTCTACCTGCGAAAGAAACTAGCAATAAAGCTTTGAGCAGCCATGTAAATCCTAAGGGATGACCTTGTAGATAATAGGAAACCATCCCAGGTTTTAAAGCTTAGTGGTTTAAAAGGTGTGTTCCAAAGGTCACTTTGGTAGAGTGGAGGACATGTACAGGAGAGACTAGTTTTCCTTTTTTTGGGGGTGGGTTGGGGGTTCTGCTCATTGATTGATTGATTGATTTTTGGAGAGAGAGGACGGAAAAGGCATATATCCATTTGTTGTTCCACTTACCTATGCATTCACTGTTGATTTTGTATGTGCCCTGGCCGGGAATCGAACCCTCAACCTTGGTGTACCAGGATGACGCTCTAACCAACTGAGCTACCCAGCCAAGGCAGGGAGAATGGTTAGGATGTCCCACTGTGGGTAGTATAATCAAGGCACGATGAAGTTCTGTTCTCCATCACAGACGGGGGAGTGGAGAAGAGAGAAGGACAGGAAGAAAACGGCATGCCCGGCTGTCTGCTATTGGTAGTTGAATATGCTAAGCAAGTCAAGGAAGGAGTCAGAAGACTTGGGTTTCTCACTTGGAGCATGATGAGTTGTGATTGGGACACGTGTTTCTTTCTCACATGTTAACATGTGTTCTGAAATCAACCCTGAGACATATGGAGGTAGGATAATGTTTCCCATTTTATACCAGTTTAATGGAAGTCTGGAGAATGGCCACCAGCTCAGCTTTAGAACTGTGGCCACAGAGGCCAACATAACCTTGAGAGAGAAGGGTTAAGAGCCACAGAAGTGAGCTGTGGCTGGTGTGGCTCAGTGGGTTGAGTACCAGTCTGGGAACCAATGGGTCACTATTGGATTCCTGGTCAGGGCACATGCCTGGGTTGTGGGCCAGGTCCCAGGCTGGGAACTTGTGAGAGGCAACCAATTTATCTTCCCCTCCCTCTTTCCCTCTCTCCCCCTCTCTAAAAATAAATAAATAAATAAAATGTTTTTAAAAAGAACCAGAGAAAGGGATTGAAGGACTTTAGCCAGAGACGCATCAGGATTGAGAGGTCGGGGACTGTACTGAACTACTTGGGCTGAGGGCTAGGAGGCTGTTCCTTCCGGATTGCATTGATGCGACAACCGTGACGTGAGGTGTTGAAAAATCACCCCAGCTGGTCGCTGCTCCAGAACCTGGTGAACGTGAGAATCCAGTGAGGTGAAAACTGTTCCCCAGAAGTAGCTTAGGAAAGCAACTCAGAAATTATTTGGGAAGGCATGATTGCTTACTCAGTAGGTTGTGGGGTTTTTCTTTTTTAATTTAAGTGAAAATATATTTAAAAAAAGATAAAGTAAATCAAGCACTTATTTTTTTGTTAAGACCAATCTACGTACATTCGCTATTTCAAATATTAGTGATAATTAAAATTTATAAAAATGTTGCCCATGAGAGAGAAATATTATCCTTGTGCTTAAATTTAAAATAGTTAATTGAATAAGAGACTTAGGCTTATGTTTACAAGTATGGAAACCTGAGAGACATGAAGAACTAATCACACTGACATTTCAAATTAAAATTCTGAGAGTTTAGTTGTCAGACCAATGCGGTACTCTAAAGAGAATGGGGCACTGAATATTGCTAAATGCAGTTTAAAACTTGCAGAGAATATAATTACCCCATTAAAATAATTGTTAAAATGTGCTTGTCTAGAAGATTTGTACATTGAACTTCATTTCTTAAGGAGGAATTTGGATTTAACTTGAATACATTGAATAGTAATATTAAAATTAATAAAAATTCAAAAATAATTTTAATTTTTTAAAAATTTATTGACTTGAGAGAGAGACATCAATGTGTTTTTCCACTTATTTTACACATTTGCTTGGTTGATTCTTGTATGTGCCCTGACTGGGGATTGAACCCACAACCTTTGCGTATGGGGATGATGCTCCAACCAATTGAGCTACCTGCCTAGGGCCCAAAAGTAACTTAGGAATGATCCTTTCTGCACACAGAAACCACTCTCAAGAGTATAAAACCCACACTGACAGAAAAAAGGACTTTACAGTCTGTATTTTGGCACTGTGTAAATGACAAACAGTTCCTGTGCCTCAGTGACCTCTGTGGTTGTATGCACGCTCTCTCTCTCTCTCCGCCTCCCTCCCTCCCTCTCTCCCTCTCTCTCTCTCTCTCCCTCTTTCTCTCTCTCTCCCTTCACACCCCCCCGCCCCCCGCCCCAGTACAGGCCTTTGCCCTTCTCACCCCATCCCCCACCTCAGGGAATTTCCTTGAGGTCTTTCTTCTCAAAATTCCTTTAGGGTTTAAAATCCATAGTGTGCAATTTAGCACTTAATTATATGCCCTTTGGTCACAGTCTAATTCTTTCAGTGTGTGTGTGTGTGAGGCTAGTCTTCCAAACCAGAACAGGAATTATCTCTACAGTCCTCACATGTAAGCTCCAGCCCGCCAACTGATACATTTCAAAAGAAAACAGTGAATGAATGAAAAAGCAAATGCCTACAAGTGTTTGACTGCATTGAGTTCTTTCCCCCTGAGGACTTTCAGGTACAAGGAAATCACATAAGGTGCATTTAAAAAAATATTTTTTAATCCTCACTCGAGGATATGTTTGTTGATTTCAGGGAGAAAGAGAAACATTGATGGGTTGCCTCCAATATATGCCAGTGGGGGGTCAAACCTACATCCTAGGTATGTACCCTGACCAGGAATCGAACCTGCAACGTTTTGCTCTACGGGGCAACACTCCAACCAACTGAGCACCTGGCCAGGGCAAGGTGCATTTTAAGAATCATCTACATGGCACGGCATGTGGCTTAAGCTTCAGAACACCCTGCTTCCCATCCGGCTCCATCATTTATTAACTGTGTGAACTTGGCTAATGAATTGAGGTGTCCAGTCCTCAGTTTCAGCAGCGCCTTAGCCCAGAGGCTGGGAAATACTAAAGCTCTATAAACATGCATTGCTGGTGGTAAAGCCAGCTGTCCAGAAGCTTCTACCTTCTGGGGAACAAGGGATGGCTCCATCTCTAGCTAGAGAGGTTCCTCTCCTCTGAGCGGGCCAGAGGGAAGATGGGCAGCTGGGGTGGCGCCCCCTTTTATAGCCCTGGAACCGCTGTTGCCTGTCGTGCCCCAGAGAAGGCGGGAGTCAGGATCCTCCCCATTCTAAGCTGCCACCACATCGCTGGCCAGAGGGTCGGGTTAGGGAGTGTGAAGAACCAGCAATTCTGCCCAAGGACTTCTTTTATGTGACATTTGGAATTCACTCATAGCCTGCTCAAAGGTGAGCAAATACCTGTTGGCTAAGACAGCACCTTTAAGCCCACACTGTGGGGCTCCTGCTTTGACCCATGAATTCCAGAACCTCTTAGGGGACCCCACCGGCTTAGGAGTGTGAAAAATCACGCCAAGCCCCTCAGTCGGTCACATCTGAGCAGGGCTCAACGTGTGCCGGCCCAATAGCTTTACAACTAACCAGACCTCGCCCTGCTCCTGAGACTTCCCAGGCATCTCCTTTCTCAGTGACTGTGTACTTCAGCCTGAACTTTCTACTTAAACCTTAGGCTCAGGTTTGGAGCTTTTAGCTCAGCATCACAAACACCATTGTTCTGCCCTAAGTAAACAGAGAAATGCCTTTTGGTAACCTTTTGCTTTGCCCACATGTGGGCTTCTCCTACAAGGGGTTGTGACTTGGCATCTTTCAGCTTTCTGTGCTGAAAAATTCGCTGTGCCCTTTTCTCTGAGCTGTGCTCAGAGGGCCAGGTGACAAAGAATGGCTACATACAAACCAGGATCAGGAGTCTGCTTCTTCATTGTCTCTACTAGCTCAACAGGCACTCTTGCCAGCCCTCAGCCGGAGTGAGTGTACGTACTGTGTGCGCCAGCTGAGTGACACCTAATAAATGACAAAGGCTGGGCAGTGAGGGCAGAACTGGGGTATGCTGTCTGGGCACGGCTCACGGCTACATTGTTCTCACATTGGCAGAACCGGAGCCAGCCGTGAGAGCTGCCCACTGATGCCTCAGCACCTTCCAGCTCTTTGGAGACAGGCAGGCTGCCACAGCGCTTCCTCATTTCCTCATTTTCGTGGTGCTAATGCATGGGGCCCATGTGGCAAAAGCAGCTCAGGAAGCTGGGTTAACCTGATTCAAAGGCCATTGGCCGGGGGGTATCTCAAAAGGTGATTATTATACATAGAGAGGACTTTTGGGCTGTGCTTGTGAGGGCTGCGCCCCTGTGGGGCACTTGTTGCTATCTTGATGACAGCCCAGTCACCCCCAGGGGCTTTGACAGAGACGGGTGGAGCTGTGTGCTGAAACTCCCTAGGTTAACTGGCTCTGCAGAGCCGGCACCTTGTCACCTTTGGTCTCTGTCTGAAGCTAATCTCAGGCTGACCTGGGTAGCTCTCATTAGCCCACTTTCACTTTCCTGATATCCCAGTGCGGGAATATGCCAAAGTCAGAGAAAGAGTTTTGATTGGTTGTCTTGGTAGTAAATGGGGATCTTTGTCCTGTCCAATCGTACTGAAATACGGCCCCCCATAACTGGACTGTTGCCTGCACAGGTAGATTTTCTGGCTTAGCTTCTGATTTGGAAAATGTGTGCTTTGGCAATACTTCCTGCCTGTGCAAATTAACTGAATAATCAGATCTGACCACATGGTTCACAGGATGAAACTGATAGGCGGTCGGGATGCTTGTGGAGTAAACTAGACCAGAAAGTACGAAGTCCTTGAGCGAACAGAGGCAGCAGGAATTAGATAGGTGTTCGCACATCCACAATAAAAACCTTATTTATATCAAAGCTCCACTCGAAATACTGGCAGTCCTGTCTTCAAACTTTTCCCTCAGAAACCCTCAACCCTTCTTGAGTAGCTGACAAATTTTAGCTTCAGATGAAGATTCTTCCCCAGATCATTCCATTGCTGGTGTGAAGATTAAAATCGGGCTTTTTCCCAGGCTTTCCCTGGGAACACGTCTCACAAATAGGCAGAAAAGACCAAGGTAGCTCCTCTCTTTAGAAAAGCAAAGATCTCCCTATCATAACCATCTTGGCCCAAGTTTCTTAAATAGTCTCTATTTAGCACAAGCAGCAAGTAGGGCTCTATGTCCTGGAACACGAGAGAGCTCATTATAATGTTGACCTATGAGGAGGCCCCGCCCCCCAAAAAAATCCTGAGAAAGGAGTTCTACAAATGACAACAATAATAATAACTAATGCTTATTGAGCACTTGTGGGTCACATGCTGGACTGAGTAGCTTGTTACAGACCTTTCTTTTCAACTTTTAATATAAACGCAATCACATATATGCTTTTATTATCCCATTTTATATATGGTAAATGAAGAATGTGAGTTTAAAGAGAGTAATAGCGTTCTTAGTGTTAGAGTAGCTGGTTAAGATTTGAACTCTGGTAGACTCCAGAGCTTGTGCTTAACCACTGGGCTCCATTAGCTCCAAGCCCCAGTATTCTGCTCTGGGATGAAACCTGAGGCCATCAAGGGCAGCTGAAGGTCACGGAAGAACAATGAAAGAAACAAAAGGAGAAGAATGCCTGTTGAAACCCAGCTAGGCCATCTTCCTTCTTGCTTACGATAATCCGTGGGAACCGTAGCAACTGTGCCTCCCAGTTTCCATCTCCACAGGCAGTCCTCATCTAAAAAACGTGTTGTGTCCCATAGTTTACATATGGCAGCTATTTGAAATTTGGCATGATTCTGCAGCCTGAACAATATTACAAATCATCACTCGGTCTCCAGTGAAATGCATCGGCATCCATGTAAATAATCCAGGCTTTGGCTGGTTCGCAGGTGATCCAATTCGGGGCATTAAGAGAAGGGTCTTCATGTTGTCGGACAAGCTTGTGAACTCTCATCCACAGTGCTGAGAGGTAGTTGCTTATGTAAATGTCAGCCGAAACCACGCAAAATGAGAGGGCTAAATCCACGATTGCAAAAACACTGCACATTTCCCTGTGTACTGGAGAGGATTTTTGGACTGACCTTTGTTTTCAAGAGTCAGTACCACTCTTTCCCTTTATCGGTCTGACTGATGCAGTGAGCGGGCTCACAGATTTGCCCTTAAGAGCGGGCGTCTGTTGACAAAGGCTTCTCCGAGCATCTGCTAAAATGGAAAACGAGAGGACTAGTATTTGTGTTTATAAATGTAAGGTTAACCTGTTTTAGTTAGGAAAGTGGTCATGCTCAAAGTCAGAATTCTTGGATAAAAAGATTTGACTGGGTTTTCTTTTCATGGTAAAGAGCTAGAGTGCAGAAGACCCACGATAAAATACAGTCTGCAGAGATTATCTTGTTGTGTCTTGACCCCGCTCCAAGGGGTGTTGATGTCACCCTGGGGCCCAATGGAGAGGCTCGATTTCCAGATGCTCAGCTGGCTCTGAGACGGCAGGGGGACTTGACTGACGGACACTATCTCAAAGACTAAAGTCATGTTTCCTGCTTTATTTGAAGACAGTGTGTAATGGATTGTCTTAACAGACTTGCTAAGTATGTAGACCATTAAAACGACGTCTGATTTATAAACAAAAACAAAAGACACGTAGGAAGTCAGCATTTCATGCGCGCAGTTGGTGGTTTGCCCTGTGGACATTTTCCTTGCCACAGATGCCTTTCTGCATTTCCTGAAAGGGTCACTGTGTCCCTATCTGTCACTTCTGAGGAATTTCATCCTGAGCAACTAAAAACAATTTTTTTGCGCTTTGTCATGGAGCGCGCAAGTGTGATCCCTGCCTTCTGCGCAAAGCATATTTCTGAGACAGTGAATGAGCAGTTAAGAACTAAGCTTGTGTTACTAACAAAGCTCGAGTTGTCCAACTTCAAGTTCAGGGTAAACTGGAGTTTATCCCAAAGCACAGTAGGATCTGAGATCAGTTGCTTGGTGGGTGGGGGCGTTGTGTGTGTAACACGGTTTGGGCAGGAAGCTATAGCCGGGAAGTTCAAACATTTTGGTTCATATCCTTGGCTGACTTCCAACCCCGCCTGGTTTAGGGAGGTTTCAAGCAGAGCAGGTCACTTCCACCTCCACCTTTTCCCATGGAAACAACCAGAAGGAAGGCAGGTTATCCCAAGGCTGCCTCCCTGGGCAGTTGTCCAGTTGGCTCTGGAATGGTTGAGTCTTCCTTTGACTTCCCTTCTCTGATGACAGCCCAAGTACATTTTAACTCTGTCTGAGGTATCCTGACAACATAAGGTGTTTTGTCATCCATGTGGGAGGCAGGGGCGGGCTCTTTGAAAGCGTGAGGTGAAGAGTGGCTGCTTGGAGGTAGAAGAGGCTCTGTGTCATCTTTAGGTTCCTGGTTTTTTCAGCAAGATCTTAGCACATAAGCCCTGGCAGATGTGGCTCAGTTGGTTTGGCATCATCCCACAAAGCAAAAGGTTGCAAGTTCGATTCCTGGTCAGGGCACATGCCTGGGGAGTGGGTTTCGTCCCTGGGCAGGGCACCATGAGAAGCAACCGATCAATGTTTCTCTTCCTCTCTCTTTCCCTCTGATCCCTTATCTCAAAAAAAAAAAAAAAAAAAGATGGGGTGGAAAGCACGTGAGAAATAATCAGGAGCTATCTACTGGGTAATTATCCACCATGGTTGGTTCATGGGGATGCTGAGGAGGCCGCAGGACATGGTTACCTCTGGCCAGAGTTGCCTCTTTTTGCCATCCACCTGGACCGCTTTTTGTCCTTCAGGGTTCAGTTCAAGCAATGCTTCCTCCATGAAGCCCCCCTTCTCACCCTGGCAATGAGGAGCTCCCATTAGGCTGCGCGGAGCCTAGTTCTCACCCCGGCTGACCTCCTGCCCATCTGTTCTCTTTAAGAGTAGGCCATGTGCTCTTCATTATGGCCACTTGGTGCCTGGTGTGTGACTAGATTCCAGCAAATGGGGGGGAATGATCAAATGGAGGGGAAATGGAGGGCCTTCATTGTTCTTAAGAAGTTCAGTTTTTCCCTTTAAGTGTTCCAGAAGGTACCTTATCAAAAAGACCAAAGCTCACATTGCTGCCAGTCTCCTCCTCCTCTTTCTCTATTTCTACTCACTTTGTGTCACAGGGGGCTGCACCCTGCTAGGACAGGTCCATTGCTCCCACGCTGCTGGCCAGGCTCCCGAGTGGACGCTTCCTCTGCTCTTGGCGATTCCATCAGGCCAGAGCACCGCTCCCCCAACCGCTTCGATGAGGGCATGGCTTTCATCCTGAGGCAGGGTGGGCACAGTGTAGGTCACGGTGGCACAGAGACTCACCAGCCTCTCTGGCGTGAGCCAGGCCTGGGACTGCCAGGATCCGAGCTGGTCACCGGATACTACGAGGGTCTTGTCTCTACTCTGCCCTTTTCGCACATCTTCATAGCAGCTGACAAAGAGCAAAGGATACATTTTGAAAAACTTGTAATAGACCTAAAAAACACACACAATGCTAGGCTGACAAAAATAGGCTGTCCACAGTTCAGGGTCCAAGAGTCAGGAGTCCTGGTGTAGCACGCGTCAGAATTACCACTGTGAGTAGTAGTTAAACTTGGCCACTGGGGCAAATACCTGTGGAAGCAATTCTGTACAGTGGAGGTTGTTTCTTCTTTACCAAATTTGCTATAGCTGCTTGTCGAATTAACATTTTTCTGTTCTACAAGACGAAGCGGAATTAACTTTCCTCTTAAATACAGGTGATGTAGCCAGATATAATAATAATAATAATAATAATAATAACAACAATAACAACAACAATAACAATATTGGGTTGACCGAAAAATCCATTTAGTCTTTTCCATTTAATAAAAGACACATTTTTCATTTCCACCAATAACTTTATTGGTTTGGATATTTTGAGTATGTCAGCTATTGGCTGATGTTGGCTTCCAGTGGGCGGAGGCCAGTCACTTCTGATATGTTTGCTCAGTCACGGCGCCTTCTCCGTACACTGCCCAAATCTTTTTTTGCTTTTCAGTTGTGTTTTTACTTTCCTGGAAATCATAAAGCGTAATATGCCAAAAACATTGCATCTTTCCTTCCATCTTCAATATTGAAATGGCTGTACAAAAATTCACCAGTTTTGATAAGTTTTTTTCACATGCATGCTGGCATTACAGCTGTCACCATACAATCTCACAAAATTGTTTCAAATGGAGTTAAAGACAAAAGCACTCCTAGAGTCATTGTACAAAAGAACTAAATGAACTTTTTGGCCAGCCCAATAATAATAATAATGTCATTTATGTCAAGAGTGGAGTGCTGATTTTGTTTTCTCTCTGCCCAGTGGAGTGCGTTAGGCTGAGGGTCAGTCTGAGGTGCTCTTTTGCTTGTTACTGGGTAAGTATCCCTGTTTGGGTGTCCTCCCAGCACCGCCAGCTGTGGGAAGAGGCACCGTGGCTCTGCCCAGTAACACCGGGTCTAGTGTGGCCCCGTAGCCTGGAACCTCTTCATGGAGCGAAGAGGGGCCCCACTTGGATAAGTTTCTCAGGCTCTTCTGCCTACTTTCTCCTTTGGGCCCTTCCTCGCTGGCCCGCCAGAGAGGTGGTCAAGTACCAGAGAGAAGTGGGAGAGACCTTTTCCCACTGTCAATTTCACAAAAGTAATCGAGAACTGTATCAATGGTCGCATGTATTGAGTGTCAGGCTTTACCTTCATCTCAGAACAGCCCTGCAAAGCCACCTGTTTGGACGTGGAAACTGAGGCATAGAGAAGCCGAGTGCCTTTTAGCTGAGGATGACAAGATAGACATTTCCAGGTTGCCTCAGACTCCAGCTGCTACCTCAGATCTCTCGATAATGTCTGAAGTGCTTTTCGTCTCTTTCTTATGTGGTGATTTATTTGCTCAGTCTCCAGTATTTTCACAAGGAGAAGAGGTTCTCTTTCTCTTAAAATAAAACTGGCATGTTTCTTTGTAAAGGATAAGGGAGAGCTTTCTGGAATGGGGGGAAAAAATGACTACTTTGTAGTAGGAAAAGGACACTAATTTCATTTTGTGTTTTTGTTGAATATAACAACAAGATAAACACACATAATTACTTGGAAGATAATTCTATAATCAGTTAAAGATGAGCAAAATCTTGAACATGACCCAGGATGTGAAAGGTTTTGAAGCAGGGAGATACACTCCCTCAAGAGAGCCAAAGACTGTATTTAAGTCAGATGTTTTGTGGAGAAAGGAGCCATCATTATCTGTCAAGGCCCAATTCTGCCTCTTCACAGGGGTAGAAGAGAAAGATTGTTTAGAAATAATAACTTAACATACAAAACCTTTCAGCCAAGGACCCGAAGGGCCTAGCTGACATTAATCGATGAATCCTTGCAACATTAAGTTTCTCCTATTCCTTCAACTCTTCAAAAGAAGAGTTTCATGCCCCAGGAACTGAATGCCGCGCCCTGATATTTGAAGCTGTGTGAACCATGGCTGCTTTTTTTCCACTGGTCATTCCAGGGTCTTCTGAGTGAGTGGTTAGCATCTGGCTATGATGCACGCACACCCTAGATTCTATTTTTTCCTACTAGTCTCTTAGTCTTCTATGTGTAATAGCTAAGCAATTCAGTATCCTGTGTTCCTGGGAGCACCTGAGTGCAATTTAAGTGTTATCTCCTTTAAGGCCCCCACAACCACCCTGTGGAGTAGGTGTTATCCCTGCCTTTTACAGTTCAAGATAATAAGACACAGAAAGGTTTAGCAAGTTGTCTGAGGGCACAGAGCTCATACTTGTGAAGGCAGGTTTTGATCTGAAGTCTGACGTCAAACCTGGGCTCTTTGCCATTTGGTCAATTAGCCTCTTGTTTTGGCAAACCACGTGTTCTGATTTGGAATTGGAAATGATGGCCATCACATGACCCCTGCTCCATGGTCTTAGGGTCCTCCTGCTATCAGGGAGCACAGTCTGTGTCCCACAGTTGCTGGGGCTGCTTTGACCCATCTGCTGTCCTTCGGGATGGCCCACTTGCTCAGGCCTGGCTTCTCTCCCTCCCCACTCTTTTCAGCTCACTTTTCCAAGTCCTGCTGATGCCTCAAGATTCCCATACAACCTGTCGTGGTCATTCCAGTGTATTGTCATCACCGCTTCTTGGGATTTCTCCCCATTCAGATCTCAGAGGATTTTTCTCTTTATACAGTGTCATGTGTCCTCTCTCTCTCTCTCTCTCTCTCTCTCTCACACACACACACCCTTTCTGTACTGTATGTTATTGTTTTGTTTTCACAATGTTTTTGTTTTTCTAGCTAGGTCTTTGTAGGTGGGGACATTTATTTATTCATTCACCCATCCAATGATTTTATATTGAATTCATCCTCTGGGCATAAGCACCAAGGATACAAATGACATGAGGGAAAGGTCAGTGTTGTGACTCTTTAATGCCACGCTAATGAATCTTCTGCACATGGCAGAAGAAAGGGAGGGAGGGCCGCATGAAGACGATAATGCTTGTCACCTCACGTTCTCTCTTGACATGGTTGTTGAAAGGCAAAAGCAGAATAAGGAAAGACATACGAAAGGCAGTCATGAAAAAAAAACCTCATTTTGCTCCTCCAGCCTCTCTTTGTCACCCTAAAGAGGGATCGTGGTGCCAAGAGCTTGTACTTTTCTTAGGTTTTCATAAGAGACCCAGTCCGTGGCGTTTGTAAAGGAAAGCGGGTAGAATTCACATTTGTAATAACAAATGGTCCCTGTAAGTCATGAGCACTCGCAAGAATTGTGGTGTACCCCTTTCTGCTATTCATTTTAATCTTACAATTTGTCAATGTTAAAAATGTTTCAGATTTGTGGATGGTTTCACTTTTCTATATAAGCAAGCTGATCAGATGTTGAATTTGCTAATTAGTTAAATATGGGCAATGTGGGGAAAAGTCTTTTGGAAAAATTAACAGGACAAAGAGGGTGATGAAGGGTGTGTATGTGTGGGCAAAGACAGTTTCTTCTAAAATTTCAGAGATTTTATTTAATTCAAATGTCTGGCTTAACAAAAGCAGAATGTCCCCTCCTCCCCATTTCATGTTCTGGGCTACACAGTCTTCCTCAATACAAGTGTCACTGTTAGCTGATAGGTAATGAATGCAATTAAAAGAAAACAGAGATAGATCTAATGAATCAGCCCCCTACCCCCACCCCCCGCCATTTTAAGCAGAGCATAGGTCCCTTCCCCTTGCCTGCCAGCAGGGAAAAATGGGTTTAGTGAAGTGTCATAAAGGAACATCCCTAATTTACACTCTCCTGCCTGCCACCCCTCACCACACGTGAAATCTTTGAAGAATATCAATTCCAAGGCTTGGGGGTGAGGGGTGCGGGTGGTAGCTGCAGAAATCAGGAGAGGACCAAACTGGTCTACCTAAGAAAAAGGAGCCGCTGCTTAGAGGGGAGAATCGACGGGGAAGAGTTGGTGCTGACGAGCCAGGGGGCTGCAGGGGGTGCACCTGGAAGGAGAGGAACTTCAGGGTGTGGAGGGTGCTCTGCTGGCCAGGCTGTATCTCAACCCTTTCCTTCATGTCCTTACGTAGCCCTCAGTGGAACCTACCTTGCTCCTTTGAAGAAACAAAAGCGCTGACACTTCTTCTGACAAACAAAAGCCGAAACAGCTGGAGATGTGGGCTCTCACTCTGGAATGACCTGTTTTCATTGGGAAACACCAGAGCTCTGTGGGGTTGGGGTGAATTTTTGACCTTCAACCACAAAATAAGAATTCTTTCCTCTCCAAATGATGGATGGAGTCAGAATAACATGGTGTCTTTTTTTCCCTAAACCAACAGCAGGTGTCCAAAGTCATGTAATATTTTTATTTCATAAACTGAGGGACATCGACTCCAATAAGAATTTGATTTCATTGCCTCTACCTACAGTTTCCATCTGCTAGAGGTGCCTTATTCCGTCTGGAAGGCTTTCATGTCTCTGGTCTCTATCTGCAGATCCCAGGCTGTGCACTGACTCTTTCTGTAGGAATTGCTGTCCCAGGGGTACAGATGGAAAAGTTAAGGCACAGAGAGTGACCCACTCAGCTCTTACAGGCAGGAAGGGGCAGAGCTGACATTTGAACCCAGATCGGACTCCCCACCTGGGGCTCTGAGTCCCCGTGCCCTAAGGCATACTGTCACGGTGACACACTTCAGTAATGCCCAGGGAGAATATGTGACCTATGGGAATGAACCATGGTTAGCTAGCTATTTACTACACTGCAATGATGCTAGTTAAGGAAACGAACCACGACAGAATAGTTACTGCATTTTAGTCTTTATGAAATTCAGGGCTGCTTCTGTTCTATCCGGGCATGATAATTGTATTAGTTTTAGAAGCCTGCTGGATCCCAAACTGCATATGTTCTCAATGACTACTTGTCACACATGATTTTTTAAATTAGTTCTAAATGAGGTCATGGAGCTAACAGCCTTCGGCATGGCGCCTGACACATAATGTAGTTTCTAAATCTTCATAATGTACTTTACAAATCCTTCAGCCACCCACCTTTCACCTGTCCCTGTTTCCTCTTCCTTTCCTCATCTCGTTCCTTCTTGCTTCCTCCTGTCCTCTCTGAATGACCCAGGACTCATTTGGTTGCAGGGGGAAGAAATATCATTAAAACAAACAAAAAGTAGAAGGGAAAAAAATAGACTGGTTAATAGAGGAGGGGAAGGAGGAGAATTAGTAAAAAGTAGTAAAATGTTGAAAGAAGTGGGTCTGTCCTCAGCCATGCTGGACTCAGGGACCCTGTCAGCGTCACTGGGACTTGATGCTTCCGCATCTTGAATCCCTTCTCGGCCCTGCATCGGCTTCTTTCTCAGGCACACTTTGCCCCGTGTTGGTGCGGCAGCTTGCGGAAATGCCAGGCTCGCCTCCTTCTAGTTTCAGGTCTGTCAAAAGAGGAGGTACTTCCTTTCTCAGTGGAGTCAGAAAGCCCATGGGACAGAGCCTCATCTCTGGCTCGAGTCATATGCCCACCTGAGAACCAATCACTGAGGCCAGCGGAATGGAAGACTCCCATTGGCCAATATGAATCACATACCTACCCTTGGCTGCAGATGTGGGGCCATCCCACTCTCAGCCACATGGGTGAGCAGTGTGAACAGTGGTTCGTCCAAAGAAAGCTGGGGCAGGGGTGGTGTTGTGGACTCGTTTATGTCAACCTCTTTTCCAGCCACCGCCTGGTTTACTCTCATGCACTTCAGAGAACAGAGAGCGAGAAAGCGCGTCCCCACACTTCTTGTACCTGAGATTCTGGCTGCGGTTTGGGTCCTACCAGTCACTGGCGTTCGGGTGGAACCTGAATGTGGAACTGTGCGTGGGACAGGTAAAGAAGCAGTGCCTTTGGCCGGCCCCGACCACGTCGGTGGCAGTGCGCTTCAGCATCCAGCAAGTTCGTCATGTGGTGGCTTCCTACCCGGGCAGCCGACTTTCTGTATCACGGCGGAGGGAGTGTGATTCTGCAAGTACGGGAGTTTGTTTTTTTTTTGGCAGCTCGACCTAGAGCTTGCTATTCCAGGCTTTATAAATCCCTTACTATGTGGTAATAACTATCTTTCTGCTCAAATTAGTTAGTGTGGCTTCTGCTTGTCCTCCCTGATTCCCTGTTGACCCGGTGCTATTGCTGGAAGATGAGGACAGAGACCCTGGGCGAGTGGCACAGTGCATGTCCACCAGGGTCCCTGAGCTCCGTTTCCCTCTGACCTTTCCCTTCTCCATTTCTTCTTTCCCTTCTCTCCTTCCATTCCTTTGATATTCAGCCTGTGAGACTCCGAGTTGTGTTTCTTCAGATCTAGGTTCCAAAATACTATTCCTTCAATAATCTGGAAGAAAAGGGTAGATCGTTTACTGCTAAGATGCCTAAATGAAATCTATGCAGAAATGGGTATAGGGTTAGCAAGGCTCTTGGAGCCTCCCGGAAGCATCTATATCCGTGCCCTTCAGGATGTCTCCTGATGGAAGACAAGGTCAGTGGAAATATCACGGACTTTGAAGTCAGATTCGGGTTCGCTTCCCTGCGCTCCTATTGGCTAGTTGTGTGACCTTGGATAAATGGTTACCGTCTCTGAGATTACACCTTCTTGTGTGTAAAGGGATAGTAATACCTCATGGGCACACTGTGAGGATTAAACAGTAAAACGTACACACTTTGCACTCACTAAATGTGCCAGTAAATACTTCTTTTCTCCTTAAGCATTATTCTTCCCCCATTTGTTCCCTTTGTGACTGCATGTTGCATTAAATGATAGCTAATATTAACTGGACACTTATTTTGTGCCCAGCCATAGTAATATGTATTATCATTTGATCCTCACAGCAACCTCAGGAGACAGGTGCATTGATAATCCTGAGTTTATAGACGAGGACATGGAGTCAGGGAGGGATGGGGTCATTTGCCTAAGTGTACGCTATACAACTAGTGAGCAGTAGACTGGAGACTCAAACCAACCAGCCTGACTCTAGAGCCCATAACCACTGCCGGTACTGTGGCTTTATTCCTAGCACCCTGGCAGCTTAAATGAAATGAATGTGAACACCTTAAATAATGGAATACAAGGTGCCTCCACTCCGTTTTGAAGAGAGTTTCATTAACAAATCTTCTGAACTTATATTTCTTTTTGTGCTCTGTTGACCTGCTTGCACTGAGATGTCCGCGGACTTCTCTTCTGTGACTGTCACTGTAACTACCAGTTTGCATTTACGAGGCGGTGATGGCAGCCTGTGTCCCCTGGCGATGGAACAGAGGCTTTATCCACATAATACTGGTTGGCCTACTTAAATGTCATACCTGTGGCTTCGTTCCCACCTGAGTCCTGTTTAACTAAATGAGCTACACTGCCCTCTCAATGCAATGCTTTATCAATGGTTGGCTCACTCCCAAGCCATCGCTACCTGATAGAAACAGACAAAAGGCTTCTTAGCACCCTTGCTCTCTCAAGACTATAAAATGGGAGAATTGGATGTAGGTGTGCTCCTGTCAACTGTGAGAGCCCGGGCTTGGGAAGGGGACACTGGGCACAGGAGTTTAGTGTCTACAGGAAAACTAAGGTTGTTTGCTACTTACTAGGGTGTTCTTCCCCCTCATCATATATCAGAGCCAAGAATGACTTCCTGTCATCTTAGATCTAGCAGGCGTCTGAAACATTATATTCTTAAAAGTGATCCACATATTGAAACCGAAGTATTTCCAAAAAAGGTCAGTTCACATAAACATTTCCAGGTACATGTTATTTTGAGTGTTAAACAAAGCAAACAATTATTTGGCAAAATTACTTTTAAAAAGTAGGCTCCGTTGTTGTGATCTGTCCTGAGCTGGCCTGGAGTCGGGTCAGTGGACCCTGACACTTGGACGTTATGTCCAAGCTTTCTTCCCTCCTTCACCCATTTCTCACTGGAAAATGCCGAAATATTTTGAACACTACATAATGCCCTCGGGGTTCATCTGGGTTGTCACGTATTACAGAGTTTTCATCTGTAAGGCTGAACAGAATTCCACTGAGCATATATAATATTCTTTATCCATCTGTTGTGAATGCTGAGGTATGTTCCACATCTTTGTTATTCTGAAAAGAACCACAGTAAACAAAGGAGAGCTGACATCTCTTCAAGGTTCTGATTTTGATTCTTGCAGCAAACTTTTCGGAACCCATCTTAGGGTCTTCACTTACAAAGTAGAAGAAAGACCCAAGGAAGACATTGGGGTCATTTCTGAATGGCCGTTTTTCCCTTGTGGAGGGGGATGGGGGATCAAACTGGCCTCTGGGGCCCCAGGGTAGCAGGAACCCCGCAGAGAGCGAATTTATTTTCATGAGGTTGCTTCAGCTGGCTGGTCTCTACTGAAGCAGACACTTCCTCTTCCTCATCTGATTTCCTGGGATGCTGGGACTAGAGAGAACCTGTGTAGTTCTGCCTGGATTTCGGAGGGGGCCGTGATTCTCAAATGCACGAAGCGAGAAGGAATATGCTATTGCCCCTGGAACGGGACCTCCATTCCATTGCGAAATGGTGCCTCTGCAGGTACCCATGAAGTCATGTTTGTTCGTTTGTTTGTTTTGACCAGAGGCTGCCACCTTCGGTGATCAATTGCATTCATGGCCCATGTACCAGGCTTAATCAGTTACGTTTTATACAACTGACTGATAGAAGTTGGACAATGTGAACAGCCTTGAGTTTGCTTACCACCCCCACACCGCCAAAAAAAAAAAAATGCTTTAAGTGTTCAGATGTCAGCACAAATCAAGAATCTTGGGAATACTCCAGCCAAAACTGCCTGCAGCTGGGATTATAAAGATTATAAATGTGTCCAGCAAGTTTCCAAAGTTTCAGACCTTGTCTTATGTAAGCGCACTAAGCCTCTTTTACCTTCTCTTTTAACGTAAGAAAATGAGGTTACATTTTTTTTCATTGTCTGTGTTATTGAGGGAGGATGGCAAAGCAGATAATTTAAAACAGCTGATAGAGAGCGAACACAATCTAGAATTTATGGTTGGTACTGGAATGCATTACAAAAGTTATTGTTGGCAATACCCAAAGCTTTCTATTCATGTATTTTTAAAAGCTAATCTGAAAATTAGAATGTGTTCTCTAATCACACAACATTGCCTGGAAGGAGTGTGTTACAAGGTTGTACTGAGTGGCAGAAAAATGATGAAGATTTAAGGATGCCTGCAGACAGGTGTTCCATGGACAACTGAGAAATGGCCAAGCATGTAGTCTTTCCTCAGAGATCCTTTTATTGTAAAATGAAATATGGTGCAGGTATAGAATACCACATAGAACAACTGTGCACCTTAATGTAAGGCAGATGCCTTTGTAGCTACTTCCCAGGTCAGGAAGTAGAACCTTGTCAGCCACCTAGACGTCTCTCTATGTACTAAAATACAAGCCTTCTATTCCTCTAAAAATAACTATTTTGATACTTCCTTGCATTTCTTCATAATCCTATCACCCACATGTGCATTCCCAAACCCTGGAATTTGCCTATTTTTAACTCAAATTCTCTTTTACATCTTTAAAACTTTGTTGTATGTTTACTACCTGGCAGGGCTATGCCTTCTGATCCCTTGCCCAAGCGTTTCTTGTTTAGTGTTTTCTTAACTATTCTTGCATGTTTATCTTTCCATAAGAACTTTAGTATCATCTTGTCTAGCTCCATAAAAACAAAAATTGTGTTGAAATTTTTATTGGAGTCGGTAATTATATTGGAATTTATTAATTAAGGAGAATTGACATCTGTGTGATGTTTAGTCATCCTACCCAAAGACATGGGATGCCCTATTTGTTCTAGCATACTTTTTTGTCTTCCAAGGGTGTTTTAAAATATTCTTCATATAAGCTTTGCAAATTTCTCATCAAGCTTATCTTTTAAGTAGTTAAGTTATATGCTACCTCTCTCATTTTTTTTTTTTTTTTTACTGTGGAGATATTTTTTCATTGATTCTCTTAGTTTTTCTAGGTATACTGTTATATCATCTGCACACAGAGATAGTTTGTTCTTTTCCAATTTTGATACCTCTAATCGATTAGTCTGAGTTGGCTAAATAGAATAATGTTAAAGTTAAATAGTAGTGGAGGTAGCATCTGTACTTTGTTCCTGATCATAGTGGAAATGCCCCTTTCTCCATTAATAAAGGCGATGAGATGTTGACTTTAGGACTAAGCTCTATGTCCATCAATTCTTATTTTCTTGATCACAAACCTGTGAGTGTATATATGTCTGTGTTTAAGTCAAGAATGGGTGTTGAATTTTGTCAGACCTTTTTTTTCTTTTTTTACTACTATGGAAATTATGGTTCTTTTCTCTAGATCTGTTAATATACTGTGTTTGTTGATGTATTTCCTACTATTGACCCTAATAGACATTCCTGGAGTATATCCCAGCCTGGATTTCCTAAATACAGTTGGCCATGGTGCATTATTTTTTAATGAGATATTAGACTTTCTGTGCTATTGTGTTTGGAATTTTATATCTATTTGCTTTTTTGATGTGGGTTATAACACTCTTTCTTGGTACTATCAATAATAGGCTATTTATCTAACATTGGACCTATCTGATCTTTAATTGTTTGGTAGGATACCTCAGTAAAACCCTTCTGTGAGGGGTAACTTTCTCTGTTTCTTACATGAAATTGGTTTGAGTTGTCTATCGCTAATGTGGCCCGTATTGATGAACTGTACTTGCCTAGGCAATTAGACGTTTCATACAGGCTTGCAAGTCAACAGTGCTGAGAGTAGCTCCTACCCCCAGGGATGAGATAGAGCTCTCAGGGAAGAGAGCTCCCCGCCCCATCTGCAGGGCACCCCCAGGGTAGAACCCAGGCCTTGTTGAAAGGGCATGGCTGTGTCTCAGGGGATGGTGGGGAGGCTGCTAAGATGCTGTAGCCATGGAACTTACTGGAAATCCTCCTTCTGGGATGCTGAGGAAAGTCATCCATGAGGAAAACCATACCTTGAAAGTCACCGCAGAGCCACCCAAGGGGGCAGTGAGGAAACCATTCATGCGGTGCTTCCTCACCGGTGGCTGCAGAGCCTCCTGACGTGTCAGGGAAGCGTTTCTGAGGTCCTCCCAGGTGGCCTTCCACAGTGAAGCTGCCCGAGGGGATGCTCAGGAAGCCAGTGGGTGCTGGGCACTGCTGGACCCTCAGCACCTCAGGACCTTGGTGCTGAGAGGCAACTCCCTGAAGGACCAGACACTAGAGAACCACAGGCTCCCATTGCTATACCTGTTCTAGAGCCTCCACAGACTGCGGCATCCTGACAAGAACCGACACCAGAACCAGGCGGAAGTGTGCTGCTTGCTATCTGGTGGGAAGTTTACCTGTTGGCCTTCACGTTAAAAAGAGAACATTCTACCCAGTTCCAAGGATCCAGAGTAGACAAAGCTAAGCCCTAGTGATGGACAGTAGGATTGCAGTGGCCTCTCAGTGGTGGACTGCACTCTGCAAATGTCATGAGGGAGCCTTGCTGAGGGCTGGAAATGTTTGCATCTTCCTCGGAGCAGTGGGCTCCCTGTGTGGAAAAATATGAGGGCTGTACATTTAATGCAAATTCCAGAGTTTACTCTACATGTGTCATATATATTCATGTGACATGTCACATGTATTCGTGTGTATTTGTATGACATGTGACATATGATATGTGTATATGTATGGCATGTGTAGAGTAAAAAAGTTCAGAAAACAAAGTTTGGTCTTAGCTATGCTTGACCCTTTGGTGTTCTATGTAGGTTTTAGAATGTGTCCAATTTCACCAAAAAATAATCTTAGTATTTCTATGTATCTAGAAATGAATTTAAGAACTGACATCTTTGTGAGTCTTCCAATCCATTATTATGAGCCTCTCTGTTTCTCTGGCCCTACTTTAACATATCTTAAGCTTTCGTATTTTCTTTGTAGAGTTCTTTTTAATTTATTGCTTGTTACTTGATATTTTAATGCTATTAAAAATAGTATCTTTTTTTTTATTTTGTTTGTTACCACTTTATAAAAAAGGCAAAACTGATCCTAACTATAAACATATATCTAGCAAACATGGTAAGTTCCCTATGCTGGAAGTTGATCCGAAGCGTCTTCTGGATATTTTTATAATCTTGATGGTTAATAAAAGTTTTGTTTCTTTTTCAGTCCTCACATCTTTTATTTCTTTTTTTCTTGCCTAACTCAGTAACTGAGACTTTGAGGAAAATGCAGAATAGAAGTGGCGGCGAAAGCCATAGGCAGATGTGTCCGAGGTCTGAGGCACCTGTTGGGAGCGCCTTACCTTGAAATGCCTACAGGCAGGTTTTGTGTGAGTGAGAAATAAGCTCTTATTGTTACACTACTGAAAATGTGGTGTGTTAGTTCCTACAGCATAGCCTGTCCAGACCAATATAATTGGCTTTAAGCAATTCTCTTCCATGCTTAGTTTGCCAGAAGGTTTTTATCCTAATAAGTGCTGAATCCTAGCAAACGCTTTTTGGGCATCCATTGTGATGATTATATGATTTTTCATTTTTAGTCTATTTATATAGTAAATTATATTCATTGTTTCCAATGTTAAGACAAACTTCTCTTCCTGAAATAAACCCAGACTGGTCACGTGTATTATTATTTTTATTTGTTGCTGGATTGGAAAGCTAGCATTTTACTTAGGATTTTCACATTGATGTTCATAACTAAGATGAGCTTCCTTTCTCATACTCTCTTTTTTGTTTTTTCTAATCTTCAGACTCATTGGAAGTTTGCTATTCCCCCCTCCTCAACAATAAAGAATACGTTGCTTCTTAAAGTGCTTTTCAGAAAGCTTCATTACTTCTTTTTCATCACGTTTCATCAGCTGAATGCTCCTGTTCGCTGTGTCTGCCACGTGTTCCTCGCTGGGCTTCTTGTTAAGCTCTGTGATTTTATGTGAATTTATGTGCTTTCAGGATTGTCTCAGCCTGTCCTCTAGGGTTGCTAAGCCATGTACGTGTCTTGAACTCACACAAAGTGTGGAGTTTGTCGTTCTTCAGCGCCAGGCAAGTTCTCTTGGACAGAACTGATACTCTTTCCTCCTTGGCCACAGGAGAACCTTATATTTCTGAGCATGGCTAGAAGCTGATGCAGAAGCATTTTAGGACTAATGTCATTCTAGTCTTGGCTCATTACTTTCCTGGGGAGCTGGGTTCTAGTCATGTCCCAAAACATGCTAGAAAGAGTGCCTGGCTGCATCTGCTAAATCCAGAGGGGACCACTTTCCATGGACCAGGGGTTTCAGCCGCTCAACACTGTGCTTTCCTCTCTAGTCCCAGACCTGGAGGTTTTCGTGCAGCTTTCGAGTGTTCCTATATAGGTTCAGTCCCCATCCCCCCAGTACGTACGTGCTGTCCAGTCTTCCTGTGTGTTTGAAATGAAAGGGAAAGGACAATTCAGGGCTTACCAATGATTATCATGTAACCTTTAAAACTTTCTGTATTTTTACTGGACTCAAAATTGTGGTGAGAAGCCTCATATGACTGAAGCAGAACATTACTCTAAAGGTAGGTCGAGCACTTCTTTTCCATGAAATCAGTTTTCGTGTGCCGTGTGAGATATGAAGTCACATCAAATGTGACTTTAAGGGAAATTGTTACCGCAAGGTGAATATTGAGGGAGAGATGCAGAGAGAGAATTTCCTCCATTTTGATACCAGTTTCACAGCAAATGCGTTTGAAGGCCCAAATTTACTATTCTTACCTAAAATTTTATTTTACACATTTAAAATTTCTACATTTCGAATCACAGGCAGTGGGTGTAGAAGTAGTGCTTGAAATGTACGAGTGCAGTTAAAGGATAACTCGATAGAAATGGTGTGTGCTTCCTTTACCAAATGGCTCCCCTTGCGTCAATTTTTAAAGAAAATCGATGCCTACGTGTGTAGTGTAAGGTGTTCGCACACACTTAACGAAAGGTATGCATGTGACACACGATGAGGAAGGTGGTACTGGGTGAGGAATGAGAAGGTGCCGGGCATTTTCAGGGTCTCTCTGTAGTTTTACCTCCGTGTGGGTGTGCGATGGCTAAAGAATTGTTTTGTTGCGACTCTCACCACGCTTATTGGTGAAGCCACAGCATGAGGTATCTGAGGCTGGTTCTCTGCAAATTTTAGTGCAAAATTCGATTCAGAAGTCACTAACCCACCAGTTATTTCCTGGGCCACTCTAATGCATCAGGCCTTGACCTTGGTGTTGGGAATCTAGTGGTAGCAAAACTCAACATCATCCTTGTTCTCAACTTGACCTTTGTGACCCCTTCTTTTCAGGAGTGTGTAGGCCCTCTATCCTCCCAGGAGACAATTTTTGGTTAGGTATGTGGAAGAAATTTCAGAAATAATGAACTTTAAGATGGACAGCTAGCGAGTTGCTTTGAAGTTCCCTTTCATCTGTGAGAATCTTTGATTTTATATCTTTAATAAGTTTAGGAAAAGTTCATGTGCTTTATTTTCTTTCCATGGACTTACAATTAAAGCCAAAAGCAGAAATTTCAATTTATTAAAGATACTTAGTTGGGGGAACTTACTCATGTGCTGAGTACAGGTGGTGAACTCAATGCAGGGTTAAAATTTAGCCTAAAAATGGCTAGTATGTCCCTTCAGGCTTGACTTACTCCTTCACAAAAGTATATAACCACTTCACAGCTAGCAAGCTGAGTGTTAGTTTTCACTTGGTCGTGAAAGAGAATTCTCTTTCTCTGAAGAGCAGGATAAAAGTGAACCCGAAGACCATCCTAATCGGGTCGGGGTGTGGGGAGGGGCATGTCTGCCTGCAGTGCTGTTGGTCACCCCTTGGCGGGTGGGGACTGACCTTTGGCTCTGACACTCAGCAGCTGTCCCCTCTCCCGACCGCTCCAGGGCACATGAGGGGCTGAATGGAAGAGCCTGTGTTCTTCAACCAAGACTGTCTCTTGCCTCAGTCTCCACTGACAGCCTCTAAGCAAACTCTCAAAGTCTGTTTGCACAAAACTCGTTTAAATTCCAGCTTTTCCTTAGCAAGGAGGTGGCATAAACATCATGGTCTGGCGGTTACAGGAAGGCTGGTAACAGCCTAAGATCTTATACTGAAAAATCAATGGAGCCTCCATTGCGTGGGGTCACGATGCTGATTTTCTGTTCCCCGTAAGAATGTAAGTTCAACAGAAAGCGTAAGAAAATTAAAAGAAGGAGAGATAGTGAAGAAAGGCCTCATAGGGGAAGTTGCTTTTGACTTGTGTCTTAAGAGAATGGGTAGGATTTGACCTGTAGGAGACAAGGGAAGAGGAGAGGTTTCCAGAAGGAAAGGAAGAGAGTCATAGAATGAGGAACTGACACAGGTCAGCTAAGTTTTGTGAGGGGAAGGTATGATTGGGTCAGATAGTAACTCCTGATTTTCCTCCCTGTCTCATTTAATCTTCACACTTGGCCCGTGTGACAAGGAGGTTATGATTATTATCAATAAGACAAGGAAAGAAAACCCACAACATTAAATGAACTGCAGATGGGATTGGATAAGACATTCTAGGACGGTGGTTCTCAACTGGGTGTTGGGGACTGTCAACAATGTCTGCAGACATTTGTGGTTGTCCCAACAGAGGGTGGGCAGGAGTTAGGGATGCTGTTAAATGTCCTACAATGTGCAGGATAGATCCCCCCAACGGTGCTCCCCACCCCCAACAAAGAGGTATCCGACTGTCAGCAGTACTGAGGCTGAGAATGCCTTAATGTGTTTGGAGGGTCCGGAAAGCCCCATCTGACCCCACTTTTCCTTAGGTTGCCCAAAATTGTAATGACCGTGGATGTTTATAAACCTGAGAAGACAAGGGTGTGCTTTGTTACCCAGTGAATCTGGGCATTTGCAAGCTGGGGCCTGTTAATCACCCATGGGCATAACTCTTCCTCCCAGTATCCAATAGCTCTGACTTGGGGACTTTTCAAGAAAGTTGAGGAGACATGAGTGGGAGTGCCTTGAACATTTTCCACCAGAAACAGACAGACCGTCGGGTAAGTTTATATCTCCCGTCCACGTGCATTCTCCCTGGCTCCCTCTCAGTGTTAAGTGCAGTATGAAAAGCTGTCACTTCAGTTTCAGATATGTTGGCAACGGTTGCTCAAATTACAGGAAATAAATAAACCTAACCAGAGGAAACGGCATAGAGCTCTGGCGCCTGTCCTCATCCACCCCTATGGCAACCTTGCATAGAAAGCACGCACAGGTGGATTAAAATCACCGTCAGGCGCCGAGTCCGGCCAGCACATGGTAGGTCCATCAGGGTTCTCGGGTCCCTAACTTTTGGCACAATGTCGCAGCAAGGACTGAAAGTTGGAAGCAAGTAAATAGTCCAATGGAAAAAGTACAGACTACGTTGCAGGTCCCCCACTCCTGTCCTGGCCCAACCACCAGCCCGCACCTTGGACAAGTCACTATGTTTGAAGACTCCGTGACCTAATGTCGCAGATGAACATGTGAGACTAAATTATTTCCAGGGTTTTCTGACCCTAAGACTTTCTGTAGTGGATTGACAGTGGGCTTTACCCTCTTCGACCTTCAGTAGGGTTTACCTTTTTATTCCCACAGGAGATAAATTCTAATCAAATCAGATGCGATTTGCTCTCCTTGACTTATGGAAAATAGAGGAGTTTCAGGCAGATTTTTCCTTATGCTCTTATGCTCCTGTCTTCCGATCCTGGACCTTTCTTTCTCCGCGTTCCTAGCATCACCAGCCGTTCAGTGAAAGGCAGGCGCCGGTAGCTCAGCTCATGCAAGGCATGTTCTTTCGTAGCAGGGAAGAGTCAGGTCTGCGTGTGCTGGTAAGAAAACTAGAAATTCCTGGGCGGGGAATGAAATGCTGATGTTCAGGGACCGTCCACAGGCAGATCTCAGACAGGGCACTCCAGTGCAGTAGGAACCCTAACTTTGCTTCCGTTGGTTCTGCTCCAGGCAGGCGGGCACCACCCAGTGTGGGCATAATGAGGGTCCCCCAGAAGGAAGTATTTTCAAACGTGGTGTTACATCGTTACAGATGTTGACAAAAGTATATGAAGGGTGATTCCATTAGCGTTGTCCCCAGTTGGTAGCTTTCAACCTCTGCTGCACGTTAAGCGAGGCGCTGTTTAAGTGCCTGCTGCCCAGGTGACACAACCCAGCATTTAAATTGGCATCTCTGAGAGTGAGACCCAGGAATCTGTCTCAAAGTTTCCATGGGACTCCAGCATGCAACCACGCTTGTGCAAGCGACATCTTCTTGGGAAACGTCTTTCAGGTCCATGATCCGTGTCCTGTTTTTGCATTGATGGAACTGAAATGATGCTTAGCTTTGCTCTTCTAGCTAATTTTATTTTTTTTATTTAATCCTTATTGTATTTTTTCCATGACCATTTTGTCCCCTGGTGCCCTCGTCCTCCTAGCAGTCACCACACTGTTGTCCATGTCTGTGTGTCCTTTTTCCTTTTCTTTTCCTAGCTAATTTTAAGGAGACTATTAAGTGTATTTGCCAGATACACAGTTACAGCAGTTGTCAAAAAAGATTCAAAAGTTGTCAGAAAAGATGCATGGCCTGTCAGGCTTTTGTCAGGGGGATTCTTGTGTTTTGAGAGAAGTCGAATAAGAAATCATATAATATTTTGTCTCTGAGAGTCCAGGATTCAGTGATTAGACTTCAGCCCATGTGGCTGAAATTAACCTGTCTTTAAGCTATTTATACTCTGATCTTCTTCATGTTCTTAATAATAAAAGCAAATATCTTCTATTTAAACCATTGTGGCTCTGTAGATTGGCTCTCTGGGTGACCAAATCACTTCAGTCAAGGAAACCGCATCTTCAGTTTTTTTCTCTTTACATCTGTTCAAAATTAATTTCATACAGTAATATTACAGTTGCTGTGTTTGTTGTGTGTCTTCCCAATAAGATACATGGTATGTACATGGGCACAGGCTATATTATGCAAGTCTGTGCCCACATTTATTCATAGATACCTATAGAATTGATTCTTTAAAATCCACAGATCTTATCAACACTCCTTTCCATATGGCAAACAAATTTGAGCCTATTTTCATCAACTCTGATCGAAGACATTTGGGATCGATTTCTGATGATTTAGCTTTAGAACTTGGGGAATAACAGAAGTGCAATCAATCAAGGATAGCTTAAGCTGGTCCCTCATGTCTTTCCAGGGGGCTTTCCTTTCAATTAAATTAATATTTGAACCCCCACTGCACGACCAGACTTGGCTTTTGTTGAAGAGAAAATCAGCCCCAGCTGGAGCCATTGCCCAGACACTCCCAGATAGAGCTGCCCTGCCTGGTGACCCCGTAAGTCCTTCTCCCCCTGAGTGTGCAGTGGGCCACATGTGCCCTTAATATCATGCCTCTCTCTCTCAAACCCCGCCCTTCTTTTCTGGGACCTCAGGGTCCCAGCTCAGTAAATAGTCTGGGACACTCCTGCTTGCCCCACAAACACAGGCTCACGGGAGGAGCCTTCAGAGAAGGACCAAGGGTATCAGATTTCTTTTGTGTTCGAGCCAGCTGGCCTTTGGACTTACTACCGGGACTTCTCTTGGTCCTGCACGGGGAGGCACATCCGTGACTTGAGTCAAGTTCAGAGGGAAGACAGGGATGAGGGGAGCAGCCAGAAAAAAGACCTCTTTCAGGTCAGGCCACACCACTCTGCAGACTTGCTGGAATCCTCACTTCAAAAGATGGCAAACACCTCAGGGGAAGAGGCAGTGCGGGCCAGACAGGCGAGATACACGCAGGAGCTCCTAACAATTGGGTGCCTTTCACCTCCTCAGTACTTTCAAAGTGATCATTCACTGTTTGGCACCAAAACAGAGGCCACAGTGAGGGGCCTGGTGAGAGCAGCAGGTGGGAGGGTGTAGGGAGGGACCTACAGGATAAGAACCACGTCCTGGCTCTACTCACTGCTCATCACTGCAGGGGAGACAGCAGGAGTGATTTAATCCCACATTTAATCAGAAGCAAAACAGCGGCAGAAAGAAGTCGCTTTTAGTCTGCACTTAAGCCTCCGTCCACTTGCAGCTTTGCTCCATTTATTTTTTCCCTTGGTCATAAATACCATGATTTTGACAATCTTCCCCATTTAGCAATGGACATTTCTAATGAAGCTGCTCACTGACAAAAACATATTTGCTGACTGACTTTAATCTTTTCCTGATTGTCAAGGGCAGTGTAGAGCCCATGTAGTTATTTTTTAAAAATTTAAAAAGCAAAAGCTCCTTTAAAAACAACCAGTTGAATGGTATGGACATTTTGGAAAAACACTTGGACCTTTTCTTAAAAAGTTACACATACACTCATCATTTTACCCAGAGATTCCACTCCTCAATGTTTACCCAGCTGATATGAAAAGCTAAGTTCACACAAAAAACAGTATGCAAATATTTATAGTGGCTTTTGTCACCCCCCTACATTAGAAGCAAGCCAAATGTCTTTCACACGAGGAGCACATAAAACTGTGAAGCGTCTATGCCATGGAATACGACTCAACCCTGAACAGAAGGGGTTGTGATACATGCAGAAGCGTGAATGGGTCGCAGGTGCATTATGCTCCGTGAGAAAAAGCCAAATGCAAGGAGGTGGGCTTCGCGGGGCTGGAGTGGGAGGGGCTCACTGAAGGGGCATGGGAGGTGGACTTGGGGTGATGGAGCTGTTCCGTATCTTGTGAGGGCAGTTACTGAATGTGTATAATTACTAAATTTGTAGATACTATACATTTAAAAGTGAATCTTACCATATGTAATTTATGTCTGAATATATACAAAGAAATCAAAGATGGGGGGAGAGAGAAGAAACTACCTGTGTGCAGTGGGAGGGCTCTCACCCAGTATCACCTACTGGGGCACTAATATTGTGGCCACCCAAGTGGATTGGATCCAGTCTTCCAGGTGACTCTCTCCAACCATTTTAACTCAGGGCTTTACAAATGACTTAATACAACATCAGTTAAGAAAAAGTAAAGGCACGTCAATGAAATGAGAACTATGCTGTTAACTAAAACCTATATAGCAAGATTCTACAAGGGACATCTAAGCACCACCATTCTATTCTCCTCTCTTTCAAGTTCTGCTACTGTGTGTCTACATCGATCAAGTTGTGCTGGTCTGTCATAAGTGTAGTGTGTGTTAGATATTCCTGGCATCCAAACTCTGATTATAATTTGTTGAACAGTCTCAGTGTCTGAGGTCACTTTTATAAAAATGTGTCCTGAATGTATGAGGTAAAATACTCGCCACCGGCTTTAGGAATAACCCAGGGAAAGTGACCACTCTGCGAGCTTGCTCCGCTCTTGAACCTTTTGCACTGTAATCTGTGCCTTCTGCAGTCTGCCCTTTTGTGTGTTGTGTGTGAATTTGGTGGGGGGGGGGGCACCGCAGGCAGGAGTGTGGGTTAATGTGCTAGGGCTGCCATACCAACACAACCTGGGAGGCTCATAGAAGAGACATTTATTGTTTCACAGCTCTCGAGGTTAGAAGTCTACTGATCTAAGTGTTAATCACATCTGAAAAATAACTTTACAGCAACATCTACGTGAGCGTTTGACCAACGAACCAGTCACCGTAGTCAGGCCACGTTGACAGACAAAATTACCATTCTTGGGGGCGCACATATACAGAGGTGGGCAAAAGTAGGTTTACAGTTTTTTTGTATGGAAAAATACAAATAAATAATGCAAGAAGAAACTCTTTCAGGTACTCCCAACTGTAAACCCCTGTATACGGTCTTCACTGTCTTCAGGACATTGTACTCTGAATGAAGGACAGATGTCCCAGCAGTTCATGGCTTTTTCTCATGACACCTGCCCTGGGACCCAACCTCTGCTTCCTGCCATCTGAGGGCTGTCTCAAGAACTCTGGGTCACCCTGCTTATCTCCACCGGCTCAAGTTTGAACGTGCATGAAGTTCATCCACCTAGGCTAGCCCAAGCAACTGAAGTTACCTTGACTGGTTTACCTATTTTGACATTTCACCAAAACAACAACAACAACAACAAAAAAACCCAAAAAACTTTTTTCCAAATAACCATTGTGATAGAAATTCATGATAGAAGATGTTAAGGAGAAAGAAAAACTGTTATATCGTCATTTTTCTTCCTTGACGTATTTCATTTGGAAACATTGTCAAAACAATCCATGGCAAAGTCTGTGCAGTGCCATTTCACATGGGTTTAATTATGTTGCAAAAAACCCTCCCAAACACCCATATGATATTATTCTAGTATCTCCTGTAATAGCAGGAAATTCAGGACCTCTTTTATTTAGTCTCCCTATAATAGCAATTGGTTCCAGCTTCACTGGGCAAGGAAAAGAAAAAAGAAAAGTGAAATCTGTGACAGCTACAATAATACCGCCTTGGCTAGATTAAACTCAATAGCAAGCCAATCAGAGGATTGATTTGATGCCGCAAGACATTTGTTAAAAACACACATTCACTCACTGTTAGGGGCTCCATGGTTTACTTCTTTTCATCCTCAGTAACTATGAAAATGCCAAGGTGATGCCAAGTAATGTATTCTTTTCAGTTTTGTTTTCTTCCCCAGATACCACCTCTGCCAAAACAATCACAACAGAGACCCATTTTGGTGTCGACCTTAGATCATTCTGAAAAGGATGTGGGTGTCACTGGGCTTCTCCAGTGATGGAAGTCTCAACTGGACTCCGCAGGAGTCTAAAGTGTGGGCTCTGTCTGGTGTCTAGACAATATTTAAAACTGGCTAGATTATCCAACTGAGTAGGTCTGGGATGGGACCTGAGAATTTGCATTGCTAACAGGATTCCAGGTCCGACAACACTGAGAATCGCTCTTCTTAAGTGTACCAGAGATAAAATATATGAGGAGGTTACATCAATCTTGTTATCAGACCAGCTAGGGCTACTCAGTGTCCACTTCATCTATTCATTCATTCATTTGAATATGTAGTGGGGCTACTATACGGATAGATGTTTTTGAAAAATCAGTCACCAAAGACCTTGCAATGCATTTTAAAACCAAACCAAACCAAACCAAATCAAACCAAACGAAAAGAACCACACGTAAGAAAAATCACACGATAAGGCAAAGCAGCATCTCGTTATGCACCCAGCACGTCAGGCTTTCCTGGGGCCCCGAGCAGGCCGACCTCTAGAATGAGACAACGTAATCCTGGCTCACTCCTCGGTGAACCAAAGAAACGAAGCACACTTCATGTTTGGGGATTGACTATTGTAGGAAGTGGTAGAGAGGATTTCTAAGTCAAGCTCACTTATTCCAACAGAGCAGTCCGCTTGCTCCTGTGATGGAGTGCGAAATTAGAGCAGTACGACCCCCCAACTTGAAGGACAAGGTGGGTGGGATCTGGGCTCAGGGCACTGCTGGGGGTGGGGGCATGTGATAACAGAGGCTCAGATGCCTTGATTTCCATCCTGGTTTGTGGGCAACCCTGGGGCGTCCTGCTCTCTTGCTCTGCTTCCTTTGCCCAGCAGCAGTCCTGCCCTTGGTCCTTCCTGGAACTCGCCCCCCCGCCCGACCCCCCACCACACACAGAGCACTTTTAATATGGCTTTCATGAGCTGCAGGGGCCCCTGGGAGGTCCTGGCCTCCCAGCACATCCCTGAGGGCACTTCCCTTTCATCTTCCGGGAGGTCACTGCCCTGGCCACGTCACGTGGGACTCTCCTCTCCTGGCTGTGATCCTGGGGACCCTGCCCCAGCTACTATACTTGCTCACAGCGGTCTGTCTGGAGCTTGAGTCAGGTCCGAGAGAATGTATGCAGAGCCCTGCAGCAGCCAGAGATGTGGCAGGCAGGAGACCTGGGGCCAGGCACGGCCTCCTCAGACGTCTCGCCCTCCTGCCCTGATCAAAGCCCACGCTCTCTTCAGGTCTGTTTCCAGAGCCTGCCTTGCAGGGCCCTTCCCCGCCATGCATGGGGTCTCTATTCCAGAGGGTTGTCTGCTTGGCCTCCCCTGGCATTTGACCCCGCCTTTGCGTCCAGCTCTCTTGCTCATCCCCCAGCAGACTCTGTCGTCCCTCTCCCTTAGAAGTCACAGGCTTTCAAGTCACGCTGACCTGCAGAGATGGTCTCAGCCCATGGCTTCCTACCTAATTGTCCTCTCCGGACATCTGGGGGACTTACTCTCCCCAACCTATTAAGCTTCCAGTGGAAGTCATTGCACTTGACCCTTTGGAGTCTAGTCACCTAGTCCAAGCTTGTGGCAGGTATACAGTAAGTGCTTTTGAGTGAAAGGGTACATGGATAGTAACAGACTTACAAAAAGTTGATAATGAGTTTGCTTGTCCTGGCGGCAATGTCCGCCTAAGAAAAGGAAGCTGATTGGCTAAAAATAATGTGTTCGCAACATTCTGTCATTATGAATTGGGGCTTTTTGCCTCATTTTGACTCTTTAGCTCACTGGCTGTGTGATTTCAGCTCATTTACTTTCTCTGATAATCTATTTTTTGTGTGTCTGTAAAATGGGAGTTAAATCTACCTTGCAGACATCTGGCAAAAGTTAGAGAAATTAGTGGATATATGCAAAAATAAATCAACTCATGGAGGTTTGGCATCCGAAATATAGCAGATGCTCAGAAAACAATACCTGCTTTTTATATTATTATCTTATGTACCATTTTAGAGTAAAATGCTAGTAAAGTCACGAGTGAAGCAACACAGAGACTGGGGAAAGTCTTGAACTTCTTGACAAGCTGGTGCAGTCAGGTGTTTAAAACCTTTTTCATGGGATAATGGCCAGAGCAGCCCTTCCTGTCATAGCGGATTCTGCAGCTTTCTATCCTGCGTAGCTGGAGGGAGAGCTGGACGGCGGGGAAGCCACTTCAGTGAGGAGAATTATCACAGAACAAAAAGAGGGAGGGCAACCGAGCATCATTGAAAGACAACGGCAGATGAGCCTGTCTGCACAGAGGAAATCTGAAAGGGAAGCCATGGGGAAAGCGTGCGGAAATAGCCAGTGATTGGAGGAGGTCTGTCGATGAGGACCCACTCAAGAAGGGTCCCTGGGGTGGAGGTGGCAAGTGAGAGGGTTAGTTGGCGAGGATGCCCCTGGATTGAGAGAATGTATGCCCTGTCCGTGTCCTGTACATCAGTTGGCTCGCTGGGCAACCCCAGTCTGGCCCTAGCAGCGAGCATCCTGCCTACCTTTTGCAGGTGAGCTGAGGTATGCAGGTGCCCACTTGTGAGGCCCCTCTGGGCTCAGTGAACCCACCTGAGAGGCTGAGGCCTGCAGTTGGGAAGGGGACACATGCCCAGCGGAAGGACCCCTGCAGCCCCGAGCAGGCGGTCAGGCTGCCTACAGCGAACGCTGTCTTCCCTGTGCAGGTAAACCGGCCAGGTGCTACCCGGCTGGTAAGAGACAAGTTCCTGGTCATTTCTGTTCAGCCATCTTCTCCTGGTCAAGAAAGGGTTATGCTATTGGAAGCACAAATCAAAAGGCTTATGTTATTAGAGATTCTTTTGAAACACTACTGGAAAGAGAAGTAAAGGGTCAACTGACCGACTCTGTTAGAGGCCAGCTGGGGAAAGGGAGCTCAGAAAACTCCTCACAGTGCTCTGTGCCAGTGTCTTTCAGGGAGTTTTGGGGGGAAGTTTCGGGAAGAGAAATAATACTATTTACTTTTAGCCATGCCCATATGGGACTTGCCACCCACCTAGCTCTGGCGGTCCTGGCCCATTCTCACAGCCTCTGCAGCACCCAGTCATTGGACAGAGAAGAGTCAGGAATTTGGGATCAAATCTCTTCTTACAAATCAACTGAACAGTTTGTGAGAAGACAGCACGGTGACAACAGAGCAGAGTCAAATATTATTCTGTAGAAAATCTTGGCTTCTTGCTTCTCCCAGGTAATTTAATTGCGATGTCAGGATGGGGAAGTACTACCGGCTAAATGGTTTTGTCTCCCTTCCCCAATTCATATGTGGAAGCCCCAATCTCCGATAGGACTATTTTGGAGAAAGGGCCTTTATAGGGGTGATTAAGCTTACATGACGTCATAAGGGCAGGGTCCTGATCCAACAAGATGCGTCCCTAAAAGAAGAAACAAGAGCTTGCTTGCTCTCTGCTTGAGCCCTGGGAAAGGCCACTTGAGGACACCGAGAAGGCGGCTGTCTGCTACCCCGAGAGGCGTCTCAACAGACTCCAGCCTTGCTGGCCCCTTGACCTTGGACTTCCAGTCTTCCAAAGTACGAGAAAATAAATCTCTGTTGTTTAAGCCACCAGCCTATGGTCCTTTGTTATGGCAGCCTAAGCAGACTCCCGGCAGGGGGGATCCGGGTTGGAAAGAGCTAAAAGGACCCCCGCAGGGACCCACTTTCGTCCCAGAGGGATTCCTTCACTGTGTTTCTCTCTGTGCGAGTTCAGGTCTCAAAAGTTAGAAAAAGAGTATTAAACCACAGCAGCAATGTTTTGAAAAGCCTATGAGTAAGTCAACAGCATTCTAAGTTCAAAACAAGTTGAAATGTTTTTAAAATAGTACCATTTAAAAGCAGCGTTAGGAAAGGGACGTCTTGGATCGATGCTCTGGTGCATGAAATATGAGTCCATCGATAAAACGTGGAGTTGGTTCTGCTTTCAGTCTGCACATTATTGAGAGTGACTTTTACCCGTCAGAAGCAAGACAGTGTTTTGTGTTTGTTGTTAAGTAAAATCACATTGTTGGCAAGTCTCGGATCCAGTTTCAGAAAATTCTAGGCAAAGCATAGGACACTGAGTCCTGGAAACTGACACACGGAAGGACCAGCACACACCAGCAGAGCCAGTGGTCATCATAGAATCATCACATTATCACCAGATCCACTTGGGTGGCGGCCAAGGATGCTCTAGGGTGGAGTCAAGTAAAAAACAGAATCATTTGCTTCCCACCACGGCCTCCTTGGTTTCCCTGTTGGCTAACTGAAGAGTGTGAAACCTCAAAGGTGCACATGAGCAAGAAGGATTTAACGACCTAAGATAGTGAATGAAAGAAAATGCTTTTTGCAGTAGAGCCAGTGTTGGAACAAGGAGAGACCTTGGAAGTGACCTGTCCCTCTGCCTCTTCAGCTTATACAGAGAGAGGGAAAAATGTGCAAAATGATTTGTGGTGGTCACATGGTCGCCTTCGCAAGCAGGCCCTAAACTAAGGGGACTTTCTGAATCTTCATTGCTCCTTTCACCCTGCCTTTCATCTCTGTTCGTAATGTCTTTTCAGGCTTTAAAGATTTGTTGGTAGCTAGACATTCCAGGAAGCAGCAGCATTTTTTTCTTGGGGGATGTGGGGAAGGCAGGGTCGGGGGGAGGAAGAGGGAGTGATATTTCTTAAGAACCAAATATTAAGTCAGCCACAGTATCAGTGATTGTATTTCATAATAAGAGAATTTAGGGGCTTTATTGATATGGTCAGATAAGATTAGCAGCATCAGCACATACCTCTGGCAGTGTTCAGCAGGACCGCTCTCTCCCCTTCTCAGGACCGTCAAACATTCTCCTATTGACTCTTTTACAAGGACTTCTTCCAAACACGTGCCTAAAGGGCATGTTGTAAGGATTTAACTGGCTATTTAAAATTATGGTTGTTGCCCTGACTGGTGCAGCTCAGTGGATTGAGCACAGGCCTGAGAACCAAAGGGTCACTGGTTCGATTCCCAATCTGGGCACTTGCCTGGGTTGCAGGCCAGGTCCCCAGTAGGAGGCACGTGAGTGGCAACCACACACTGATGTTTCTCTCCTTCTGTTTCTCCCTCCCTTCCCCTCTCAAAAAATAAATAAAATCTTTAAAAAATAAAGTTATAGTTTAATTACATAGCACTTCTATCTTTTAGGTTAATTTTTTATGTTTTTGCTTAAATTTGATAGCATTTCCAAAAGCACTTCACTTTATTTAATTAGGTTTACTAATAAATTTATAGATCAACCTTAAGTGAACCTGTTTGCTATAAAGTATCCCCTCTCTCTCCCAGAAACTTTTCCTCAAAATGGTCACAAGAAGCAAGTAATTGACTCAGGGCCTTTTTTTTTTTTTTAATGATGGAAAATGGATGTGTTATGAGTGGGCCCGGGAGAGGCATCATACGCTACCATGCGGGTGGGAAAAACTACATTTCTGTGGGTGGGATGCTTTGCCGACTCGCTTTGCTGCTTCCAGGACACCTGGTTCCTATAACTACTATTGCAGTGCGTGTCCTGGATGCTCTGCCATCAAAGTCCCCTTGTAGATGGGCTCTGTAATGCAGCACAATAGAGCCCACTGCAAGGGTCTGCCATCTGTGCCTTCCAGAGCCCAGAGGTCAGGGGGCGTGACCCAGGGGTCCTTGGTGGTGAGATGAGTGATCGTAGGCAAGAGTCCCAAAGCAGCAGCTGTAGACTTTTTTATGCATGAGGCTGGGTGCTTCATTTGATCTTCTCTGGGGAGAAAACAGCTTGACAACCCAACAGCGTGTTTGAGAATTTAACAGGCTCTGTATCTCCGCTGTAAAAGAAATTATCTAGTGTTGACAGCCCATCCGCCCCTCATAGCTGCGAGGTCTGGGTTTATCCTTCATCTTCAGGTGGGGCTGACTTCACAGCCATGCGACCCCTGCCCTCACCCAGGGCCCTGTGTGCAGAAGGGCCCTGAGCTTAGTTAAATGTTCTGCCATCACCATCTTAAGTCCCCATAATTCCTTAGTAAGGGCCCCCCACTTTCATCTCGCACTGGGCCTGGCAGAAATGGAGCTGGTCCTCCCTCAGCCTCTGCCCTCCTCAGATGTCAGTCCTCCTGCTTAGCCCCATATGAGATCAGGTGTATAGAGGGAATTCTAGACACTGCGCTCAGCCTGCCCACACCCTCAGGGTTTGCCCAGCCTGGATGATTGGGTGACAGCTTGTCCTTCCCCACAGTGGCCCTGACATAGCCCTTGATAGCCCTTCTCAGCCACTGTCCTTGGGGGCTGGATCTTGCCCGCTCCCCAGGTGTTGCTTTAGCTGGGATCCTATTCTGACCAAAAGGCTTCCTGGAACTCCGACATAGCCCACACCTGACTGAGCCCAAACCCCAGCCCAGAGGAGGTTCTTTCCTGCTCCCGACCCTCCCCCACCTCCCTACATTTTGACAGTGAACCCAAGATGACCACCATCCTGACCAACGCCACTAGACTGCTGCTGCCCGCTGTGGTCTCCCTGGCTCCCCGCCGGGCCCCCCTTTCCCACTGTCAAGGCTGTGTTAGCCAAGCCCTCATGAACAGGGGGCAACGCCAATGTGCAGTTAGTTCTGTTACAGTGGTCATGCTGGACTGGCAAAGCCCTCGTGTGAGGGTTTAGCTGTGATTCATGCGTGTGACACTGAAGCGAGTATTTTGAGGTCCCTTCGTCACCTGCTATTGAGTCATTCCTAGGTCTAGTCTTAGCTTTCTGCTTCCACCACTAGAGACCTAGCCCAGGACTTTGTCACTTTGTCCTTGAGTTCTCAAAACCTTTCTACATGGTTTCTGGCTTCACTTCTCTCCAAGAAGTGTCATTCGACCTCAGTGTTCACTGCCTTCATTCTGACTGTGGGCTCTGAACATGCTGGGTGAGCAGGAAACTCTGCTGAGGAAACATGTTTCAGATGGGTCCCAAAGTCTTCATGAAGCAGTCAGTCAGACAGTGAAAAACCAGATGGCTACGTGCCCGATGAAGGGTGCAGAGGAAGTGCTGGAAGTATGGTCATATAAATAATGAGAAAATTGGAGATGACCCAGATACGTATCGATGTAGAAATGGTTAAATCAACTGTAATCTGTCCATAAAATGGCATACTATGCAGTCATTTCAAATAGTAGATGGGTCTCTGTGTCCTGATATTAGCAAATATACAAGATTCATTAATGCTATGTGAAAAGAACATAGAACCGTGTATGTACAGAGTAGAGCAAAAGTAGGTTGTCTATATGGAAAATAATACAATAATTAATAAATAGCATAACAAACTCTGTTTCATGTAATCACAACTGTAAACCATACTTTTGCCCCACCCTGTACGTAATATATTTCTGTACCTATAAATAATTACTTAGGTTAATTCATGCACAGAAAACTTAAAGTTGAGAAAATTATAGCAAATGAATGAATGAGTGTCTGCTGGATGGGATTAAGAGGAATTTACCCTTTTCCATTAAGCATTTCTATAAAGTTAGAATTTCACATAACCGTGTATTATATTTGTAATCAAAAATGAAACATTTTCAAAACGCACATGTTAGAATTCAGAGAAAATGAAGACCTGACCTGCTGCCATGCCCCCGTGGTCTCCCCAGCCCCCATGTGGCTCCTAGAGTCCAGCTGCTCTTGGGGGAAGGTCCAACCTTCTCGGCATTGTCCTAATTTTGGTGTCCACGCACCTCTGCTTACCCAGCCTTCTGGAAGCCTCCACTTCAGCTGGCATAGGTTCTTCACTCCAGACAGTTAGTCTGTCTCCAGGCTGTTGTCTGTGCTCCCCTCTCCTCCTGAGAAACCTAACTTCCTCCTCTTCACTTACTCAAACCTGCCGTGAATCACATTCCCCGTCCCGGGGCCCCGGCCAACACCATTTCTTCTCTGAACACGAAGCCACCACTGAGTTGGGGTCACAAGCGTGAACAAGCTTTTCTTTTTGTGGAACTGTTGCACAGGATGTACTGACCCCTACAGGGTAAGCCCGTTCGCTGGTGAGAACTGGGTTCTAATCCCTGCTCGTGTCCTCGGCATTCATGAGAATGCACCCACTAGGCCCCCAACAAGGACTTAGAGGCTGAATCAAAAGCCAGAAAGCTTAGCTTCCAAGCCAGCTCACGTGCACCTTACCCTGAGGACACACCCTACCCTGAGAGCTCCGGTGCTGCTCCAGGTTCTGTGACCCGGGAGCTGGTCTGAGGAGGGCCACGGCCAAAATCAAGCAGTGGCACTGTTTTCCTAATTCACAGGGGGGAAATGGTAAGGCAGAATTTTCTGTTTTGTAAAAAAACCCTGTTTGCTCCCGACTGCCTGCTTAGGCGTGTTGGCCAGATGGTCGCATGAATGCACAAGTAGCAAACAAATATTATTTTTAAAAAATCAGGAGCAGCTGATCATGTTCATTTCAGCAGATTGGTTCTCCCCTCCCCCCAACCCTCTCAAGCAACTGTTGAGTTTTTATACTGGAAAAAAGACAAAGCCATATTTTGTGTTCTGGATCAGGCCATGCTCTGTCGGGCAGGCACCTCTGTGGTTGCCACCTGTGTCTCTGGTGCTGTACCCACCTGGCAGGCGAGGGGCCCTGCTCCCTCTGCTCCCTTGACCTCCTCATAGACACAGGTCCACCAGAGAATAAAATAGAGCAACTAGTCCCATTCGCATGCCAACAGTTTTGGTTTTGCTTTAAGCTTAAGCAAACCACACAACTGACCCACGTGGAAGAGCCCTTTCCAGAACACTGTGGTTCAGCTAGGGAAGCAGAGACGACAAAGCAGAGACTAGGTTGAAACCTCTAAGATGACCTTACCACAGGCTCGGTGACTTCACAAAGGACTGTACACGTTGATGTGTGACCACAGCACATGAAAGGCTTTCCACAGCACCTCAGGTAGGAACAGCTGAGTTGCCCGTGGTCCCAGAAGAGGAGCAGGTCGGCACCTGTGTGAAGTGCACCTAAGCCACGGGCAGGAACTGTCACAATAACGAAACCCTAAACCTAACGTGTTGGGGGGTGACACTCAGGCTCTCGTTGGCATTTATCAGTTATAAGAAACAGGTCCCCTCCAAGTAGCTCAAGTGGAAAGCCTTTTTATTATTGAGAGATCAGGGGACTGTCTTGGAAATGACATGTAGGAAGAACACTGGACCACACAGGCACTGGAGCTCCTCGGGCCACCCTGTCTCCATATCTCGGTCTCTGTGGCGCCACGTGGTCTTTTGTTCCTGCTTCTCTCTGCCTCTGGTCGATTCTCTAGTCTCTCTGAAAACTCATCCATTTGCCCCTTGTAGAAAAGGACTGCTTTCCTCCCCAGCCATACCAGGTTTACATCTCTAAATGCCTTAGTTTCTAGAAAGGTGGACTCAGATTGGTTCCCGGTTAACCAATGGATGGTGTTCCTGTGGGTCAGGTGCTCCTGCCAAGCCAGTCAGCCCGTGTGCACACACAGACCGTACATATTTCACAGAGCTGAGAATTCACAAGTGAGTCTGTGGAAGATCACATAATAATCTTGTCCCGGGTTCTTTGATTTTCAGCTTTATGCAGTGAGTGACACTGGGCAAGGAGTCCTGTTCTCCTGCAACCTCCACTAACTACAAAAGTGGAGATGATCAAGGTAGACTGTTGAACTGAGGTTAACTGTTTTCCCACTGTGTTGCAAAGCGGACTTGGATTCCTGTGAAATTAAGTTTAATCGCTTCATAAAGCAGGTGATCGTGTTTCCATCAGCTTAGCAAATGGGGTGTCAAGAAAAGAAGGGGATGGGAGTTGTGGTTCAACAGGTATGTCTCAGGTATGGAAGATGAGTAAGTTCTAGACATCTGGCGTATACACTCGTGCCATAGTTGACAGCACTGGGCCGTAAAATTTAAGATGGTACGTCTCGTGTTGTGTTCTTACCACAATAATAAACAACTACACGCAAACATACATACTTACAGTATTAAAAAATACAGCTTAAAAAGAAAGAGGAGCCTGAGGAAGAAAGATGCATTATAAATCATTTAGAAAGGAAACACAAGATGCACCCAAATTGTCAAATATAGAGCAGCCTCCTGTTCTTTCTTGGGAGCGTTAGCATTTGATTGTGCCTCATCTTTGACATGCGGGAGCAGTGATGCTAATGACATAGTCGCACACACTAAAAATCCTCAGTTATACACATGTACAGTTTAATAAAGGTGTGTGTAGCCATTAGGGAATTAGAGAAGCTGAAACACAATGATAAAATTATAGGACTTTAACCATACACAGTTGTGGACGATGGTTAAACAGCCCCTGTAAAGCTGTTGTTTCCGTACCCGGTGCTGAACCTGAAGTCTACGGGCTGGCATCCCAAAGAAAGATGGACACAAAGCGGGTAAGAGCAGGGACGAGCTAGAACCTGTGTCTGTGCTGCTGTGTCCAGGCCTCCAGATTTCATGATGTGCGTACCTGCAAGAGAAGCTGCACGTGCTGGCCCAGGATGCAGACAGGTGGAAGGACAGCGAGGTGCTAGTTGGAGGAGGTCAGGGCTCAGCTGCTGCCCCATAAGCCGCAGCAGCATCCGCAGCCCTGCCTTCACTTTGAAAGCAGACAGAGCATGGCTGCTGCCGCGCCTCCCCTCGCAAACGGCTCTCAAGCTTCCTCTGGTGACCAACGTTAACACAGAAGCATTCAGCGCAGGGAATTACGAGAAAGGCAGGCCCAGCCCAGGTGAGCTGACAGGGCATGAATGCAGTGGACTCGGAAAATGCGTAAGTATTCCCATAAGCAATGCAAGGAGTTTTGTCTTTGCTTAAAGCGGAAGCGATCCATAAAATGAACTCATGTGGAATGCCATCTTCCTCGGAAACCACCACGTCCATGAAACAAACAAACAAAAATATCAGTCTGGGGTGCAGAAGTTGCAAACTGATGATGTAGTGATCCTCCAAATGACTGCTAATTTCAGAACTAATTAGATCCTCCTAAAAACGATGGGTTCTCTGAGGAGAAAGAAACCTTTTAATTAAATTCCGGCACACAAGGTCACGGCTCAGCCTTCCTCCTGCTCCCTGCCACAGGGGCGCTGCCTCCAGCTACCTTCAACATTGCATAAACCTTTGTCTCCTGCAGCTGGGTCACATTCAATAAATAATTACAGCACATATGACTGAGGTCACTTCCAGAGCTGCCGTTCATCTTCTCCAGGAAAGAATGCGGGGGAGGCAAAGGTTACTGCAGGTCACTTTCTCCTGTCCTATGGTCTGAGGTCTCCTCACACTCCGTACCCGGTCCTGGAAGACAGAACACAGCTGGACCTCGAACAGCCTGGGGACTTGTCCACAGCTGGGCTTTGGCTCTGCGGATATCTCAGGGACATTCTGAGGACAAGGCGCCCTGTCTGCATTCCACTCATTTCCCAAAGCAGCCCACACCAAAACCATCGCAGGTCGGTCAGCCGAGAGGTCACGCAATCCAGGAAGCAAACAGGAGGTGGTGTGCCAGAGGAAGCGAGGACTGGGGTCCCACAGCAGGTGTGGCTCCCCTGGGAGCTTGCATAGCCAAGGCCTGGGTGCTGCGCCTCTGAGGGAACCCCCGAAATGGCAAGAACCTTAATGCGCGAGATGTCATAGCAAATACATTTTGTTATTGAGGCTGCAGACAGCAAGTCTTCCCTCCAAGGCTTTCTGTGACCTCCCCGCCACTCCTGGGCTATGGTTCTGTTGCCAAGAAGGACTTAATTTTTAACAGATGGAGCTGGTCCGTGTCTTCAGCATGTCCCAGTATGACTGGAACACTGACTTCCTTCACATGATATCAAAAATGACTCCAGGTCATTGGCCTCTGTACGTGATGTGGCAGCATTTAACTTCTGCACGTTCCAAATGAGGACGGCACTGTCAGCGAGCTCGGTACCTATTTCTTTCTAAGGCAACCACATGGCCCGCTTCAGTGACTGAAATAAAAACCCAAGGAGCTGGCATAGGAGCCAGACTCTTGAGTCATGACATTGACCTGGACTTCTGGAGCAGAAGCCGAACACGACCTGCTGGCAGATGTAATGAGGGAGGCAGCAGGAGCTGAGGATGCAGGTCGTGGGTGCAATCACAGCGCTGAGTGGCTGGGATGTGCTGGCTCGAACTCACCATCCAGCTCAGCTCCCCCGTGCCCCCCAGGAGAAAGAGCCAAGGATCCACGTGTCCTTTCAGACTTTCAGACTTTTACCTTTGAGCGTTGGGCAATCAATCAACAGCTCCTCTCGTTGAAGGATTTTTTAAAATGCGTCATTTCAAGAATAAAAGTTTCAAATTCTGTAATCGTCTATCACTGAGTTTCTCATTTTTAGAGCCAAAGGGGCTAAGCAGGGGTGTCCAACCTTTTGGTGTCTCTGGGCCACACTGGGAGAAGAAGAGTTGTCTTGGGCCACACATCAAATACACAAACACAAAAACTGATGAGCAAAAAAAAGGTTTTAAGTAATTTGTGTTGGGCCACATTCATAGCCATCCTGGGCTGCATGTGGGCCATGGGCTGCCAGTTGGACACCCCTGACTGGTAATCCTTCTCATTTATATGTTGAAATCAGGGGAACACATGAGCCTATGAAGGTGGCTGGGGGAGAATAAAATGAATGTCAGAGCCATAGGAACCTGAGAAATCATACCCTCCGACTGTCTCATCATGCAAATGACTTCAGACCAGCGCTGGCTTTGTGAAGGTTCATGCAGGTCACTGGTAGAGACCGGAACTTGATACCGCTTTTCCACTGAGCCACCATGCTGCTTCATAGTCTCCAGATGATAGGGCATCCAGTTGGAGACGCTTGGTCCCGCTTCTTTCTGAGTACCGTCCCAGGTGGTGACTGCACTACAACCTGTCCCCCTAGGTCCCCTCCCCATCATCTGCCTCCGCAGGAGTGTCCTCTCTAGCATGGAGAGACTGGTCACCTGTGGACCGTAGGACACTTTCTTATCACCTCTTCACACAAAGTCTCTGATGTCACAGGGAGAGAAGAGATGCTGGTAGCCCATGGATATCTGGCAGGCCTACCTTTTGAGTCCTTTAGAGTTGGACCTGTTGACCTGTCATTTTACACCAGGGCTCCTTACTCGGGAGTCTCCTGGCCTCCCTGCCTCTTGGGACCAGTGACCCACAGGAGAGTGGGGACGACACATGCCGTCAATGCAGTAGGGCCCTTTGGTTCCTCCAAGGACCCCTGGGCCACGGGGAAGTCAAGAAACGTGCTGGATAATCTGTTTTCAGCCAGATGATCATGTAGAAGGACCACATGTAACAGGGTCCACCACAGTGGTACGATCGAATGTGATGAACTGTACTCAGGTTTTTAAAAGCAAACTTAAACAGTCACAAAAACGATGAGCCAGCTCCCCTTCCTAACTCCTTTACTTCACATCAAGCTTTCAATTTCAAAAGACGCGTACTCTTCTTATTGAATATTGACTAGTCACCAAAATTCTCTTCTCGAAGCTCGTTGTCCACAGCAGGGCTTTATCCAAAACCCGGAAGGGCATAGAAAGCTCCACCATCATTGGCCACGCTCGGCGACACCTCAGAAATATTTCATTTACACTTCCAGAACCTTCTTCCTTGGGCCTCCATGTCACCATTACGGTGACAAGGGGCTGCATTCTTGGAGGAACAGCTGGGAGCCTGTGGCTGATTTCAGTTCCACGCATCTCTTCAGAGCTTTTGGCTGAGCAGCCGACCGCTGACTACAAGGCAGAATCTGTCCCCTAAAAAGTATGCTTTTCTCCAACAGAAATGGCACCTGTGGTTGGTCTGAGTATTGCCCCAAACTTTCCTTTTTCCTTCACCCCCGGACAGGAAGAATTTGAATGGCTTGTGTTTATGATGCTGCTGAAAAGGCGCCGTGACTATCTCCATACCCCCCTGGGCCTGACAGCGCATCCGTTGCTTTCCAAGGCAGGCAGTCACTGCGTCTGAGTTACGTATGCCTAGTTTGGGCAGTGGTTGTGAGTGTAATGACCTCTCCGGGCCTCGGTTTCCTCATCTGTCAAAGTAGAGGGTCTCCGGTGCCTCTCAGGTCTGTGATGTCAGGGGTAACGGTGCTTGGCTGAGGCTGGGTTGCTCGGATTTGCTGTGCCACACTGTCACCCCATCTGAAAGTAATGACTGTGATTAACTAAGCAGAGACACTCACCCAGTTAGGCTGCTCTGCTTCAGATGAACACAGCAGAGGCCATTTAAAATTGTATCTCATTAATTCAGCCAGCGCTTTGCTGTCTTATTGATCCCAGGATTAGGACGGCCAATGCTCTGACCATACGCGGGCTGCAGCTGGCTTTGGCAAGTAGGATGTCTCCTGACACACAGAGAGGAACCGCAAAAGGCTGTGTGAGTGCAGCTGTGTGATTAGCAGAGACCAGTGTTCCGTCTTCTCCACGATGTTTTAGCTTATGGCTGGACACATGGGACAACTAGAGGACCAGAGGCAGGCCAGCATCCGCTCAAGGGGGAAAACCACCCTTAACCAGGTCTAAACATTCATTTCTAGGACCTAGACAATGATTTTTTTTCCCCAAAATTATTGATGACGTGGGTCCTTGTTGCTAAAGAGGCAAGCAACAGTCCTCCAACACATTCTCCGTAGGCTGCTTCCTAGTGTTCTTTATCATGACAGGAAATGAAGTTGATCAGGTATTTTCCTTTTGGATTTAGACAACTTCCCAGAGTAAGCTTTCCAACCTGGGTTTCCTGGTAGGAAAATGACACTGGAACTATCACCCACTTTGACATAGACTTTTGTTTAACTTGCTCAGTGAGCAAATGAATCCTTAGAATCATTGTCACTTAGGATCACGGCCGCATTCGCTCCAGGCACCACCAGCCTTGGGATGCACACTAACACTGGGAATGCCTCTGAAGACACAGACACACAGTCCTGCCAAAAACTGGAGGAAGGGTGGAGTTGTTCTCTTTATATCCTCTGATGAAACATTCTACATGTGTTACCTCATTCAGTAATCACAAATACACAGGCATGAGCGTCCTGGGGCAAACACGGCCACAGAATTCGGCAGCTCTTGCCATTTAGAGATGAGTCCATTTTGCCACCTCTGGTGGCAGCCTCTGGCCAGTTGCATGTGAAAGAAGTGATGCTGTGCAAGTTCCACAACCTCAGCCACAAGGAACGTGTGACTCTCCCCTCCTGGAATGCTCCTGTCCCCGTGGAATGAAAGTCCAACCTTTTTTTACTGGATGACAGGCCCACAGAGAGAGAGAGAGAGAGACCAGACATCAGCCATGTAAATGAGGACATCGTAAATCCTCCAGCCCCAGGCCAGTTGCCAAATCTTACAGCCCCATGAGTCATAGAAGAATTACCCAACTCAAATGGAAAAGACTATCAAATAAGGAGTGATGGTTTGTTACACAGCCATAGATAACCGCTACATACCCCGACATTACAGATGAAGAAACTGAGGATTGGGAAGGTTAGGTTATAGAGGTAATAGTGGAGTTGTCATTGAACTAGGACTTTACGATTTCAAGTTCTCCTTTGCTTGTCGATGTCAAAACTGCTTCAGTAAAAATACTCTGAATCATGAGAAAAGTTTTTTTAAAGGAGAAGCCTTGTAATAGATGATAAAGACTAGTTAAGTATCATCTTGTTTCGTTCGAGTCCTTATTTTTCTGTCTCCATTAGGAAGTGTTTTCCCAAACACCTTCAGAGAATGTGACACCTGCTCTTTTGAAACAGGATTCTTGGTCTTCCTGGATTCTTGAGCTCCCAGTTTCCTAATATCACAGGGCTTGGGCAGGTACAACACATCTTAAGTGCTACAGGCCTTTTGTATCCAGTCCACTTGATGAAGGAGGGATTTACGGGGAACTCAGCTCTGCTGCAGAACTTGGTGCTCTGACGCTTCGGAAGTCGTACAGGTGAGGACTCTTCTGAAGAGCTGGGCCACCAGTTAAGGGTTAGGAAACTTCTTCTGTAAAGGGCCAGATGGTTTTTGTCACAATGACTCAATCCTGCCTTTGAAACTCTTAACCAGCCATAGGCAGTGTGTACACTAATCAGTGTAGAAGTGTCCAAATAAAATTTATTTACAAAAGCAGACCTCAGGCCAGATTGGGCCCATGGGTCATAGTTTACCTACCCCTGCCTTAGAGGAAGTCTGCCCCCGAGAAGCCCCCATGGCTGTGCTTCTGTCCTGGGTCTATAGGGTTCGAGTGGGTATACAGCTTCCAGGTAGCTGTTGTGCGGACGAGCTAAAACTGGGAGTAGGTACAGCCAACAGGGTCAGATCGAGTTGCTTTCTAAGGATTAGTGGAAGCGCCCCTTCCAATGGTACCATCATCCCAGTGGGCTCCCAAGGACACCAGGCGGCAGGCAGATGGCCATCTGGCACAATTGTGTCCTTGGGCAAGTTATCTTCCTGAGTCTCAGCGTGTGCATCTGTATAGTGGGGGGAATAAAAAGGAGCAGACTCTCCAAAATTAAATGGGCTTTTTATGTCACACTGGTGGTGTCTTCACCCTACAGAGAGGAGGAGTCAAGTCAGGGCTAACATTGCCCTGTGTTGTTAGGGGCATGCTAACTGCCCGCGTAGACACTACCACTGCCACACTGCTCACGGCTGGCCTTGCTTGTTCAGCTAACAGTCTGAGTCTTGGCATCTCCCTTGTGGCAATTCATTCAATTGGAAACAGAAGGCAGCTGGGCACGTGAGGGTCCAGTGCCTGTTGTTCCCAAGGGTTCAGGCAGCTGATTGACAGAGGTTACCTTCTTGGGCCCAGGTGCACCAGGTGGTTTATTTTAAAAATCAGCCTCAATCAGTGAGATCAAATATTACATGCTCTTAATTCAATTTGCTTTTTGGGACCCTTGTATCTCTCACTGGGGGTGCCCATGTATATTGCTCGTTCCTTCAGACTTTAGTTTGTTTGATTTATTTTGCTGGAATTCTTCTGGGGAGGGCAGAACAAGAATAGTTCAGTTGAAATTCACATTCATCGTGATGGATTATTTTCACCAATGTTGCATTTCTAGAATACTGCCATATTTGAATCAGATGTTGCCATTTTGAAGGGTGGATTATTTTATATTTTAAAAGCACACACAAAACACAGTCTGGTCTATACTTCCAAGTGACATGAAGAGCCTCGCAGTGCAAAGTATATTTCTTTTGGTTTATAGTCTTAGTTTCTTTCTGAAAATAATTTATTAATCCACGATTCCATTTGTTGTGGCAGCTGCTGATTTGACCTACCTGGGGCTTATCAGGAGAGCTTTCCTTCATATGTAATCGTTCCTTGCCAGATATAAAGGGAATCTTAGTGACTACCTAGCCAGTGATGAACTGAATGTTTGGGTCCTCCCTCAAACCCAGGTGTTAAAATCCCAGCACCTGTTGTCACAGTATTGGAAAGTGATTAGATCGTGAGGGCAGAGCCCTCATGAGTGGGATCTATGCCTTCGTGAGAGGAGATGAGCAAGCTTGCTTGCGCAGCCTCTCTGCTCCCCACTCTGTGAGGACACATCAGATCTGCTGTCACTTTGATCTTGGACTTCCCAGCCTCTAAAACTGTTGAGAAAGAAGTTCCTGTAGTTTAAGGCCCCCAGTCTGTGGCGATTTGTTACAGCAGCCTGCACTGAGACGGATGTCATCCACTACACTTGACTAATGGAAACCAGAGCAACCGGGAAGTATCCATTTCATTTTATGTTTTCGTATCAGTGCAAATGTCCCCACTTGGTCTCATAACAAGGATGGCTTTCTTCTCAAGGAGAGAACTGTGGGCTGAGAGTAAAGTCTTGGCCCAGATGGACCACGCACCAACCACACAGCCTCGCCTAATGAGATGAGGAGACCACCCTAGAGGCACTCAGTGTGTGACTGTCACTCTCCTCTGGACATTTCCCCAGGAGGCATTGGTAGGAGGACAGGGCTGGGGGATGAAGGGTGGGGGAAGTACATTTAATATTAGGAGATGCCTCAGGGCACTAGAGGAATAATCCTCCTGAGGGCTGGTCTTCACTTCCAGCATCCTCTATGGACAAAGTGGTCCCTGAAGTGTGAGACTAGCGAGGATGATATATACCTGCCCCCGTGAAAGTAGACTTAAGTCTTTGCCCCCGCTCACACTGGCCATCCTTAATTAAATTGCTGGATATTGAAAGTTTCCCCTTGCACAGGTACTCCTTCCTGAAGCTCCTTGTTAGGATTTGCATCCACCGTGTCAAAATATGTAGATAACCCCCTAAGTTAACTGACATTTTAGTGCCACAACTTTAAATGGCACAAAGCAACTCCTGTTGCCAAGTTTCGGAAATCAAAAGTGCCCCATTGTCTGAAGGTGTATAAGCTGTGGGCTAACCCAGATGTGATTTCTTATCACAGATGGAAATTCCTGAGATTTCTATCTGCTGTTCCTTTCAGATACCTGAGAGGTCACAAGTAATTAGTTTCTACCAAGCGCTTTTGATTCTCTCACAGAAATTCCTTTCTCTTTCTCCCTGCCCTGCCCCCCACCCCACCTTGCCTTTCCATTCCTCTAACCACAGCTCTAGTGGTCCCACTTCAAACTCCACATACTTCTCATCTGGGCATTTACAATGTTTTACTAAGTTTTACTTACCTACCGTCTTCTCTTAATCTATTTTACTCTTGGGTTAATCTTCATAAACCAGATCTTCATTAAGCTACTCCAAACTAGTTAAGTCCTTACTCTTTAATTTAGCATCAGGCGGCATCCTTGAGCTGGCCCACAGTGACCTTTCTGATGTTCAAAGCGAACAGGTTGCTGTCACACACATGCTTGGTGGTTGGGGACCATATGCTGTAGTTCCTTCTGCCTAATGACTCAGAGACGCACCATCTTCACATCCAAAGTCCATCGCCCCACCAGGCTGAGGCCACATGGCCTCACCTCCAGGAACCCGGCTCTTTCTCCGCCTCCCCCTCTTTAGCCTGACCTCTCCTTTGACCCCATTTCCAACTGTGAGTTACGATCATTTGTCCTCATATCTCAGTCCATCTGGATTGTCAGAGACTATGTCATCATGCGTCGTGAATCTGGCCACCCAAGGCATCTTACCCATAATGAGCACCAAGTTAACAGCTGCAGCTGGGATAAATTCATGAATTTTAGTTGTATTTTACTCAAAAAAATGTCTTAAGCATGCATTAAGAATCCTTTATGTATCTTACAGATACTCATAGCTTTGTCTAGAAATATCTATGAATTCATGAATCGTTAGTGTTAAGCCAGTCAATAAATGTAGTTCAGAATAACGTAGAGCTTTTGTTTTCCCTCAAAGAGTATAAAGTAGACCCTTTCAAGACATTTTCAACCTGGCTGGTGTGGCTCAGTGGATTGAGCACCAACCTACGAACCAAAGGGTGGCTGGTTCAATTACCAGTCAGGGCACACACTTGGGTTCAGGCCAGGTCTCCAGAGTGAGTCAGGGGAGTATACGCGAGAGGCACCTATACATTGATGTTCCACTCTCTTTCTCCCTCCTTTCACCTCTCTCTAAATATAAAACCTTTTTTTAAAAAGGCATTTTTTTAGAAGAAAATAAAGAAGCAAGCTTAGAGATTATATAGAATGAGATTACTATGGATAACTCAAAGTTCTGTTCATTTAAATAATATATAATTGACTTAAAATTCCTACAGACATAAAACCTGGGAGAGTAACACATTTGACTATGTAACTTTCATCATATGGAAAATTGGCATGTTTAAAATGCTGACTAGGAAAATATTTACAGAATATATATAATAGAACAAAGGATTACTGTTTCTCAAATATAACAACTTTCTGCAAATTAGTAAGAAGAAATACAAAAATGGATCAAGGGCTATTTCAGTTTTCTGTTGTTATTGAACAAATTACCCAAAATACAGTGGCTTCAGTGAACACTGATTTATCACGTGTCATGATTCCAGTCAGGGGCTGGGCTCAGCTGGGTGCCCACTGGGGCTGGAATGTCTGAGGTGGCTTCTTTATTGACATGTCTGGGACCTCAGCTCAGCGGGGCTGGAACAGCCGGGGGTCTCTCTCCATGTAGCCTTTCCTGCAATGAAGCTGGTGGCTTAGGTAGGGTTGGCTCTGAGAGCGAGCTGAGCTTTCCAAAGGGAACAGCCCCAATGTGCAAGCACTTACCCAACCTCGGTTTGGGTCATACTTGCTACAAATACCCTATTAGAGCACATCTCAGGGCAAGGCTAGTGCCAACATGGGAAGTGGTAGCACAAGAGCATGAGTGTGAGGTACGATCACTGCAGGCCACCGATGTTACAGGCGACTAGAGATATGACAGGCACTTCACTTAAGGGCTAGGGACGGCCAGTAAACATGAAAAATGCACAGTGCCATTTGTAGTCAAGGTAATGCAAATGAAAATGATGAGAGGCTATTTTTATGAGGAAATTAGCAAATATGCAGCCTCTCGTTAATATCTAGTGTTGAAACATTTATGAGAGACTCTCATACACTTTGGTGGGAGAGTAAATTAGCGCGTCCTTTTTAAAGTGTTATTTGGCAGCATATGTCAAAATGCGAAATGTGCCTGACTCGTCAAATTCCACTTCACCATGTAAAAAATAAAATAAAATACTCCAACAAGTTCCTCAGAATGCATTATATGGGATGTTTCTATATCAGTATTGGTAACGGCAACAAACAAGGACATGAAAGCCTATCAGTAAGAGAATGGTTAAGTTACGGTAAGTCTATGTGTGGAAATATTAAGACATCATTAAGATTAATTAAATCTGTTGGTACTTATGTGAAATAACATCCAGATAGGTTGTTGAGTGGAAAAATTTGCATCATGTGTCACCAATTTCATGAGAACAGAAATTTTGGGTCTGTACACACTAGCACAGAGAAGAGGATCACAAAGGAGAAGTGCAATTGGGTTGGGAATGCATTTTTACTTTGGGGTTTTTTTCTGTACTTTGGATTATTTGGAATCTTTTATAATGAGTATGTACTGCTCTTGTGATGGGAAAAATGGAGGCTCCTTCACTGTGTGGGTATGTAAGTAAACATAGTATTCTCACACGTTGGTTTCATAGTTAGAATCCACGTAATAGTCAGAATCCTCATAATAGTCAGTCTTAGGAAAACATGAGGGTGGCTAAGTTCCTAACTTACCTGAAAACCACGTATACATAGTGGAACCATTTCCTTTTTACACACCAAAATATTGGCCATAGAACAACATCAGTTTTTCTGGATAGAAAGAAAGAATAATGAAAATGCTTTAATATTGCATCTCTTATTTAAAACTCTTCCACATCCTGGCTAGTGTGGCTCAGTTGGTCAGAGCATCGTCCCATAAACCAAAACATCATGGGTTCAATCCCCAGTCAGGGCACATGCCTGGGCTGTGGGTTCGGTCCCCAGTTGGGACACATATGAGAGGCAACTGGTCAATGTTTCTCATATCGATATTTCTCTCCCTCTCTTCCCTGTGCTATAAAATTAACAGGCATGTCCTTGGGTGGGGATAAAAAAAATTTTCATATAAGTAAATAAAAACTTTTTCCCTAAATAGTGTTTCATGAAGATGAACACTGAGTTCTAGGTTCTTTAGTGGGGTTTCTACAGGAGTAACCAACAGGCCCCGGCAGGGAAGAGAGTAACTTTTACAGAATCCCCTACCTCAAGTCAAGGACCAGGCCCTGGACTCTGCATTGTAAACTACTCCCCAGGTAATTTTTGATGTATGGTGAAGCATGAAATATTTAGAACTGAACTAGAAAAATCTAGGACTTCCTGAGAAGAAAGCCAAAATTCTGAGGAGAATTCTAATTCTGTTTGTTGGCTTAAAAAGTTTCAAATAACTTTTCGAACAGAGGGAAAAGTTCACTTCTGGGTGGCCTGGGTTTGGCGGGATCGTAGTGGAGTCCGTCTTCCTCCCGGGTGGCGTTCAGGAGGGCTGCCGGGATGAGGCAACCAACTGTGGCCAAGAGAAGAGGGACCGTGGCAGGGCAGAACCTCAGAGAAGGTTCAGTGACATGGGGCACTTCCACAGTGGCACTTGGGAGCACCAGGAGGACAGAGAGCCAGAACTCCTGCCCTGGGAGAGGAAGGACTCTGCCATCGGTGATGCTTCGACACCAGTGGACAGCCGTCTTCAGCCTTGCCTCTCCTGGACTCTCTTGGCCAGACACTTTGTAGCAGTGTGACTAGTTTTCCAGCAATAATATATAAATTCTTTAAAACAGTGCTTGCCTAGAGGCGGGTGGAGGGATTGAGCAAAAACATTTAAACAAGAGTGCAAGAACTCAAAATAAAAATTAAAAAAAACCAAAACAGTGCTTGCCTCTTCCAATATATCTCATTTCCAGGTGAGCAAAGAGCAGAGGAACATTAAGAATAACCTTCTCATCAGTCCTATTAAAGTGGTAGTGTCATTTTTCCTGATCCTTTATGGTGTTACTTTTAAATGTCTATAATATATAATTTTAAAAATCTGTTGTCTTCAGTTTATGTAATTTCTGGTCTCCGTGGTGCTTTAGGTTTGCATGGAGGTTCAGGGTTCTGCTTTTGTATAAGAACTAATGATTCAGTACGTGACATGGACAACTTGTTCATAGAAACTCTAGAGTCTCAGGTTTGGAAAGGTCATCAGATCTCATACTGTCCAAATACCCCCTAAATTCTTCAAGGCTTTCAATACAAACATATACACTATTCAGCAACAGGGGACCCAGACTGCACCAGAAAGTGCAGTTCTTTTAGGGATAGCTAGCTCGAATTGTAAGAAAGGCTTTTTAAAAAATGAATCCGAGATCTGTCTCCTGGCATCTTGATTAATTCTGACTTTGCTTGTTGAGAACTGGGAGGAGTCTAATGCTTTCTCCACCCCATCCCATCACATCTCTGTTTGAACACAGAGAGTGTATCATCCTATGTCTTCCTCTTCAAGCTCTTTTCCTTCAACACCTCCTCCCATGGCCCAGTTCCGTGACCTGTCACTCCTGCCAATTGATGTTGAGTGGCTCGAGTTATCAGTGACCTTACATATGGACACCTGGGACCCTATCCTGTCCTCTGGCAAGTCCGAAGACTGTTATCCCCTTCCTGGATACCCCACATCTGCTAAAGTAGCCTTGTCTTTTTTCCCCCCAGTTTTGGGATATAATTGACATATATAACATTGTATAAGGTTAAGGTGTAGAATAACATAATGATTTACACATGTACGTATTGAGAAATGCTGACCACCAGGAAGTTTAGTTAACATCCATCACCTCACATAGTTGCAATTCCCTTTTTCCTTATGATGAGAACCTTTAAGGTCTACTCTCTTAGCAACTTGCAAGTGTACAATACAATGTTGTTAACCGTAGTCACCACGCTGTGCCTTACATCCCCAGAACTTAGTCATCTTGTAATTGGAAGTTTGTACCTTTTGACCACCTTCACCCAGTTCCCCCACACCCTGCCCCCAGCCTGTGGCTACCACCAGTCTGATCCATTGCTATGAGTTTGGCTTTTTAGATCGCACACTTAAGTGAGATCAGGCAGTATTTGTCTTTCTAGGACTTAATCACTTAGCGTAACGCCCTAAAGGTCCATCCATGTTGTGCCGTTGGCAGCGTTTCCTTCTGGCTTATGGCCGGATAACCTTGATTCACGTCTGATTGCAGGTGCGCCTCAGAGCAACCCACATTTAATTAATGGTTAGCTAAGAACTTAAACTTTTCGCAAGTTGACTGCTATTAAACCCCTTCCTTCCCATTCTAACATTCTGAATTTGTTTGTTAGAATCCTGTGTACTTGCTGCCTTGTTACATTTGGCTTATTCTTTACAGCATGTCGATCCTTTCAGGTCCTGCCTCAGCTCTTGCATAGTGGAGAGAATTTGAGATTTGTCATCGGAACATGGGATTAAGTCCTAATTCTGCCAGTTATTTAGCCCAAGTCATTAATAAGTATATAGAAGAATTCCAGGCCTAAGATGAATACCAATCGATTGGTCCTCTTTGGAACAGTCGAATTAATGGTACCTTCCCTCCACAATACATTTTTCCAGCTTCTCCTCAAGGCGATCACAAGAAACCGTTAAATGTCTTGCTGAAATCCAGATATGCTGACAACATATTGCATTAACTTCCACTAGGCTAGCGATCTTCTCCAAGAAAGTAATGATCTCTGGGTGGGCTTGTTCTTAGAAAATCCATTTGGTTCCAAATTATCCTAACATCCCTGTCTCATTATTACAAAAATCCAAATAAATAGAACTTAATCTAGAATTTTACCTGCGATTGTCATAAATCTTCCTGACGTATGGTTATGGACTTCACCTTCTCCTGTTTGTTCTTAGTTGAAACGAAGTTTCAACTGATACTGTTATCCCCTGATACTTCAACTGATAGGAAACGGAAACTGAAGTTTCCTATCATCAGTGCATTTATCGTGACTTTCTTTTGTGACTTTTAAAGGACACCAAACAGAATTTAAGTGAATGAATTCTCTCAAGACTGCTGTAACTCCTCAAACTGAATAGTAGACATCATACCAGAAAACAATGAAAATGAGAAGACTGCCTTACAAGGTTACACCATATAAATTATGTCATTAAGCAGCCCTGAGAAATGGGTCATATATGAATCTCGTGGTGCTTTGGGAAACAACAGTCTCAGAGAACTTAAATGAACACAGCCCAAGGTTCCCGTGACAGAAGGGAGGAAGTCAAGATTCAGATGCTTTGGATTCCTAATTCAGCCCCACCTCAAGGGAAGAGATAACTAGTTTAAGTATTTAACTCGTAATGTGTCTAATAGTTCTATATATTTGATTGTAAAGCCCTGGCTGGACAGACTGTATTCCTTAGAGTTTCCATCGTGATTCTTCAGGATACATTAATGCGCGGGCTTTATGGGCCATGAGGTCTCTGTCAACTACTTCATTCTGTCCTTGTAACATGAAAGTCGCCATAGACAATATGTAAATGAATGGTGTGGCTGCATTTCAATAAAACTTTGTAAAAACTGGCAGAGGGCCATCATTTGCTGACACCTGTTTTAGAACTTGAATTCATTTAGAAATAAGACCTTTGCAACACAAAAAGATTGATTACATTTGTAGATTACATTTAAGAAAAATCAGTGGGGGAAAAGGATCGAATTGGCACTTTAGCCTTAACCACTACTGTTTGAAACTGTAAGAAGTCAAAAAGACCCTTCTTGCCAAAAACTAGAATGACAACAGAACCTACCTTCCCTCTCCTCCCCATTACTATCTCAACACCAAGGTTAAATCCAACTAAAACATGGACAAAGTGTGTGCTCAACTTCACTGGAACATGCTTGACCCTGAATTACTGCAAAATATTTGTTATATAGGAGACCAAAATTGCACTACCTTCTGGATCCTGTATATAATTTTTTCAGATAATGGATAAAAAAAATGAACTGTTGTCTCATTTGGGTTAGAACCAATATAAAGAACACATAAACCCAGAACAAGTAAACAAACAAACCAAAAACAATCCCACAATCCTAATGTTTAATTGCCTTCCTCCATGGAGGTAATGTTAAGGAGTGCTTGTATTTAAGTCCATCAATTTCTCATAGATAGCAGTGGGGAATTAAGTATACCCTAATTATTTTTAAATGCCTCCTAGTTTTCACTTATTTTGTTCATCATAGGAAATGAGAGGTTTATCTTAGAACTAAAAATGTTAGAGCTCACAATTATATGCCGATCTTTAAAGTCAACCAAGTGCATTGAAGCAGATTCCGGATATATGGAGTAAGGCAGGACCCTCAGGGAAAATTTACCAGATAGAACCTCACACTGGGGTACGGGCATGTAGAATTCGAAAAATATCATTTACTAGTATAGAATAATTTTATATTTCAAAAATAAAAAAGAAGTAAAGCTTAACAGAAATCTTAATCCGATATAGTGTGATTTTTTAAAAGTTGAAAATCATGGTTATTTGCCTATTATATGGGTTTTTAAGCATATTTGGCAGCACAAACTCTGGGAGAACAAGAACTTAGTTTTCAAAGTGTTAAATGGAGTTTTAGAAGTTTTGAGAAGCCTGAAGATATCAGATTTATACAGCCCTGGGGAATCAGGATAATCTTATTGCAAAGAGCTTTATACCTTGTCTGATTTTCATCCTTAGTTGATAGACTTCCTATCAGTTATCTATTGCTGTTTAACAAAATAACCTAAATTTGGCAGCTTAAAACAATATGTATTTATTATCCTGGTTTCTGTCGAGGAGTAACTCAGGCACTGTTGCTTTGTATTCTCTTCTGAGTCCCTCACAGGCTAGAATGAGGCATCAGCTGGACCATGGTTTATTCAAGGTTCCACTGGGGAAGAATTTGCTCCCAGGATCACGTGGTGAATGGCAGAATTCAGTTTCTCATGGGCTGTTGGACAGAGGGCCTCAGTCTTGGCCACTCTTGCCAAGCGATCCTCTTCCCTGTGCTTAATCAAAGCATGCCAACCAAGGAGACTCTGGAGAGAGTCAACCAGCAAGATGGATGGCACAGCCTTTCATAATCTAATCAAAGGAGTAATATACTGTCACTTTTGCTATGTCTGTTGCTTAGAAATAAGTTACAACACTCAGCCTACCCCCCAAAAGGATGGGTTTCTAAAAGGATATAAGCACCAGGAGCAGGACTCACTGGGGCCATCGTGGAAGTCTGCCCACTGTAGACTTCTTCATCAGACCAATCCTGTCCTTAAATTAAGAAGTTGCCTGTATCACTATTGTCTCCACAACGTGTGGTTCACTTTGGGCTGTTTTCTCTCTCCCTGCCTTATGCTAGGCATTGAGTTTTCAGGTCAGCACATGTAGTACCCTTTGGCTAGGAGTTCTCATAATTAAGTACAACTGTTTCAATGCCCTTAAATGTTCCTTTTGGAAATGTGTGTCTTAAGAAGCTAGCCAAGAAAAGGTGTATGTTCTACAGAGAAAAGGCAGGAGTGACAGGTTTGAGAGCTGTCTGCTGAAATACTTGGCCTTTAACATTGTTTTGTTCCTTTTGAAAGGATTTCAATAATAGGTACAAATCTGTTCATGTTTATATTTAATGGAGCTAAGTTCTGAGGAATAATGGCTTTATCGGAGACATTTAGGAATGGAAATTGAGAAATCAAATGTGCATGTATATTTTGGCAACTGAAGATGAACATTTCTTTCAAGTTCTTTGAGGTTTGGGGAGTATCTGGAGTTTACTATGGAGTTTTTGAGAATGAACTCATCCATTTCATAACTTTTACTCTAGCTGTTCTATAATATACTTCAATGTGCTCATCATTCTTGACATCCTCGGTATGCAGGGCCACATATCTTTAAACACATCATGTAATAGACATATTTAATGAAAACTAAGATTCATGTTAAATATCACCTTGTCTTCCCAATGTAGCTCATTTATAACCATATTCATTTAAAAATACACATTGCATTTATATGTTCCAGATAATCTTCAAGGAATTTTAAAGTAATAGCTTATTCAGTCCCCATAATACCCTTGTGAGGTAAGAACTATTATTATCTCCATTTTCCAGATGGGGAAAGTGACATAGAAGAGGTTGAGGGACTTGTCCAATGGCACAGGGCTAGGAAGGGGTGGAGCGATGGGTCAGGTTCCATTAAGGTGCATTATGTAGTTCAACTACAAGTTTGATGGGTGAAATCAAAAAAATGTGTTTAGAATAGAAGGGTTAGCCAAGTTCCTTTGGAGTAGAGACAGTGAATGTTGTGGACTTTATTTGCTTGCTAGAGTAAGAAACTTGGCAACTGCGTTCCAAGTATGTGTCATCTTGGTTTGGCTGGCATTGTGCCACGGAGACTATAAATATAATATAGAGCACTCCAAAATCTGTGTTTGAAATTTAGGGACGCGATTAGAAAAGGGGAGCTTGAAAACGGATCAGAGCTAAGAAACAAGGAGTGGGATTAACTGTTGAAAAACCCCAGCCCATAAGTTAGTTTTTAAGTCTTAGTCAATGAGCTCAAAGGTCTCCCAAATGTACCCAGGAGCTGTCCCTAAAAATTATTTTGCTTTTTCCATTGTATAAACTAGCAGAAACAAGAAAAACACAAAATTTTAGTTTGATTTCTTGATTTCATATCAAGAAACAAGGAGAGGGACCCGTTTAATACAACTTTGCTCCATTAGGTTGTGTTCGTCATTCGTCTCATTTGTTTTCTGTGCTATCACCGTTAGCAAGTTGGGGTTCTCCGGGCACTTCGTTGTTCTCACCTCCATTTTTCTGGGAAAGCTGATGCTTCCCCAGCCTGAGGTAGCTTTTGTACATAAACCCCTCTCTTGCATTGTCTTGATTACATGTAAATACAGACCAGTTTCTTGAAAGTGCTACAGAATTTGAATGAGTCTGGCTGACAAGAAAGAAGAAGAGCTGGTGGTGACGGTGGTCGTGTGGCAGGAGAGGGAGAAGGAAGAGAAAGACTGCAAGCCCAGGAGAGGGACACAAAAATTTTCTGAGTACTGTGTGTCAGGCTGTATTTCCACAAAATGGAAAGCCCCTCACAAGTGACATGTCACTGGACCCTCAAAGCTCTCCCTTACCAGATAAGAAAACCAAAGTTCATAGAGGTTCATTTAACCAAGGTCTTGCTACTAGTAATGGCTGGAGTTGACATTCCTATCTCTCTAGATTCAAAACATATTTTTAAATAAGATATTTCAGACCTTTTAAATACTATAAAAATACTTTGTATTCACCTAAAAAAATATTACAAACAATTGAAATTCAGTGTATCCTTCTCCCTCTTGAAGAAGTACACTCTAGCCCAAATCTGGATTGTATTATTTCTCAGAAATGTCCCTATGCTGATATATGTATGTATTCCTTAGCAATAAATACTATTATTTTCAAGTATTTAGACTTTGACATAAATTGTATCATAACTATACCTAGTCTCCCACAACTTGCTTTTTGTATTTTACATTTTCAAAATGTGCTGTTCTCTGTATTATATATTCATCCTCTTGTTGTAGATACTTGAGTTACTTCCCAAATTCAAACTATTAAAAATGTTGCAGTGAACGTTCTGTAGGTGTACCCTTGCACTCACGTGCATGAATTTCTCAGTATTCCATTCCTCAGCATAGGTAGGGGCTGATCAAGCTGCTGGGGTAATAGGTACATTACCGGTTTCACCAGGCATTGAATACTGCCCTCAAATGGTGACGCTGACTTTCACTTATGTGCTCAAGAGTTCCTGTGGCTCTTTATGCTCATCAGCACTTGGTTATATCAGGCCCTTGGGTGTCTGCCAGTCAGATGTGTGTGAAATAAATTTGAGTTTCTGTAATTACTACTGAGAAAGAACTTACTGTTTACAAAAGAGGGCTAATGCTAATCGAGGACCATCCTCTTGTCAGATCTCAGCCCAGTCTGCAGTCACCAATGTTGACAGTCTCAGCGTCTATTAGTACTTTCTCTTCATCAAAGTTCAATTATGCTCTCGATTTCATTATGACTGATGGTAAAGCTACAGCATTCTGAATTACATGTCCTAAGATTAAAGGAATTCTAGTTGCTTTCATATATCTTTCTATTATACAGACTTAAGAAAGCATCTGGAGCAACTGTGGTATAGAAATGTGGTGTAACATTTTATTCACTTCTCTAAAAATTAGAAATAATTTTGTCAGTTTGAGGGGAAAAATGGATTAAAATGGGATTTTTTTTTCCACTGAAACCTTAGTACCACTACTTACGATTTCTCCTTCCCACTCCCAAGTGAGTACTTGGCTTTTATGGGCATGGTCAATTTGATGGCTTTTGAGAAAATGTACAGGTTGTGAACTCCAGCTTATACGGTTCTCGATTCCAAGCCAGAAATTCTACTAAGCAGCCTTTATAAGAGTATGCAGGGATGTTTCTGGAACCAAACTGAATCTAGGTCAAACCCCGTTCTGTAGAACTGATGTCCTCAGATGTCAGTGGACCTTATATTTATTGGAAAGGCTTATTAAAGCAGATGGCCTGGGTCACCCCCAGAGTTCCTGACTCAGTAGTTTTAGGGTAAAGCCCAAAATTTACATTTCTAGCAAGTTTCCAGATGATGCTGATGCTGGAACCACACTTTGAGAATCCCCCTTTCGAGCAGTTTATCTCTAAGTGTAGGTACATACTGGACCAAGAGGGAGCTGTCTGCTCAAATCCAGGTGTAGGGTTGATATGTAATATTATGGGGCAGAGGGCCGGCTCATAGGCGTGTGTATAATGTCTATTTGTGTGTGTGTGCTTTTTGACTATCCCGCATAATTTAAAGTCAACATGTATTTTAAAATACTATACCGATTTAGGGATTCCATAAATAACAGATGGTCTTTGAATTTTTAAAATTCTAACAAAGGTTTTAGGTCATGATACAAATGTGACAGGTATGTTATTTTTAGGTCAATAGACGAGAGACATTTAGGAATGTAAGGTGGGGAGACTGCTTTCACTATTACGGTAGTCACACTCTTACCTGTCATTAGCCCACATGTGGCCATCCCCATCCGTGGCCCAGGTTATGAAGGGTGAATGCCAACTTTTAAAAGGAGGAATGAAGTCATAAGGATGATTCTCCAAATCAGAGGTTTTATGTTATTTGGGGTCTCCCAGTCAGCTCAGATACACAGGACATGTGGCAGTAAAGACATTTGGTGACTGCCAATGCAAAGTGCAGTTATGACATAGTTAGGTAGCTGGATAAATGTATTTTTGCCTCTTTGGGTATATGTGGATACACACACATGCATATACAATTCATATATGTATGGGTGAACTGAATAACTTGGACATTACAACCAGGGTGATCTAATAATTTTGTTTAAAAAAAATAATTAGGAGCAGACACATGGTATGGAAAAGGAATTTTAGAATGCCAGAGAAGATCTGTGTTTTAACCTAAATGATACTTACACAGGCCTTTCTCGATAAACATTTGCTACACTGAATATATAACTTACACACTAGTTTCTATATGTATTTTATGTTTCACAATAAAATGCTTTAAATATGAATAAAGTCAAAACCAAATTATTTAAATTATTTTTTCCATATTGCTTCCATGTCTTTAGAAACATTATGCATAGTCATTACTGTTAATATAATATAATATATAACATATAATATATAATATAAATGCATGTATGAGTATAAAATGTGGGGTAAAAAGAATATAAGGAAATAAAGTGTATTTCTCTTTATAATCTCTCTTGTTATAAATGACTGGTCTTACATGGGAGGATTTAATTATTTTAAGTTTTCCAACAGGAAAACTTGCTTGGGTTTCAAGTTCCAATTTTTATTTTCCTTATTTCAAAAGACAAAGATTTACAATCTGAAGTCATGTGAAATCCGTATGCATGTACCTCTGATATCACTAGCATTTCTTTGCAATCTAACAGTTCTAACAGTCAGTTTCCTTTGGACTGACCATGCTGAGGATAAAATGTAATTTCTAGTTGTAATCTACTTGTTTTCTTGTCTTTCAAGATTTTATTTGAACATATGTTAAACATAATGAAATGGAAACCAGGAATAGCTTGGGGAGAGAAAAAAACCCCTAAGATCAAGCTTTCAAAATATTATGAAAAGGAAATAATCAAATGCAACGCTTCCCTTTTATGTTGATCTTCTGGCTCTGCTTCCTCACCCCAGCCCTTGGTGATGTGTTCTGTAGCCCGTGGGCACCAGGGACCTGCCAGACAGAAGGTTGCAATTCCCAGGCAGACACAGCATTGAGGGGAGCTGGGGAAAGTGGACAAGGCCCACAGAGCCTCTGGAATAATTTTTTATTTTATAGAATTGTTCTCTTGGGAGGAAAAGTTCCTCCGAAATCTCTATATTCTGACTTCTGAAGTAGCTCGCTGGGGTGGAAAGAACTTTGAAATCAGACAGCTGTGTGCGCTCCCCGCCCTCCTGTTCCTGGATCTGTTTTATTCTGAGTTAATCCACCGCAATGTTGGTGAGGTTGCTTCTTCAGTCTGTGGAGTGGATATTGTAATACGTCACAGGATTTTGAGGACTAGAGGGGCCAACATGTGAGAAAATGAAGACAAGTTACTGAAATGTTCATTCCTGTCCCTTCCTACCCAAATCTGGTCTTCAAAGCCTGGTGCCGGCACCCTCCCCGCCAGCAATTGGCAGGTGGGAAGCAGGCTATCGGTCCAGGTCTGAGTAACCTGGCTCTGGCATTGAATGAATTTAATGTCCTGCAAACTGTGTTTTCTGACACAAGTCCTGCCTTCTAGACCTGGTCCACATAAAAAGACAACCATGTAAGAACATTAAATGAAGAGCTTTAGCTGGTCGTGAGTGTATTTATTCAGTATCCAGTTGATGAAAATGACTTGGAAGTAGGCTTTTAAGGCAAACTCAACTGGTATGGCATATGCTCGGATTGGGGGCCAAACTGAGAAATGATGCCCCTTCTACAGGATCCCTTTCTGAGGCCATACTGAGCTGGCCACCTCAGTGATCGGGTCTCTGTCTTTCTCTCTTGAGTGCTTCTGCTCGCCCAATCCTTCGAGTACAGAAGTCACTGGTTCTCAGCATGTTAGCAGGATCATGAAGCGCATGGGCGAATGGGCGACCTACAGGTTTGCCCCCCAGCAAACGTGTTTTATGTTTTTACATTTTACTAATTCAGAGAGGGATCATGTTTCTAGAAGCTGAGTGAAAGACCGTAGCATTCTTCAGAACAATGTCCGGGGTCCTTGCCTATTTTCTTCAGTTTCTTTAATTCACAGAGGTTTTGTTTGTTGCTTGCATTTCAATTAGTCAGGACACCGGGGACTCATGGTACATCTTCTTGCATTGTCTTTGCGGTAGGTAGGCAGTACATCCTTGATGAACTGGAGGGCCGTCCATTTCCAAACAGGCGCCAGATAGGAGTAACACTCCAGTAATGCCTGCTGTCGTGTGCCAGGCATCTTCTAAGCACCTTGCAGTTTGTAGCTTATGGGTTTTTCGTAGGTAGGTGTTAAGGAGAACAGTGATACCTTGGAAAGTATAAGGGGGGACTCAAAAAATCCCCCCGAGTTATCTTCTGGAGGGCGAGCCCCTTGTCATACAGGCTTCCCCCACTAGGTTAATGTTCTAGGAACCCATCTCTATCAGTGTGCCAGCTGCTGTTGTTGTGAGAGGCTGTGTTCTGCTTCAGTGAATTTTTTTGGAAGACCCTTTCAACATGTTTGCCCATTTCATGATGGGTGATTTACGAGTTCACCTGCCCACACCACACTGAGTGTTCAATTTTTGACCAAAAGCAGTGTGACCCCCTGCCCCACCCTCCATACTCACCTGATCTTGCCTCCAGCAACTTTTTTTGTGTTTCCCCGGATGAAAAAAGCCCTCAAAGGGAAACATCTTGCCAATGTGGAAGAGGTGAAACAAAAAAACGGCAGAAGCACTGAAAGGCATCAAAATCGACAAGTTCAAAAGCTGTTTTGAGCAGTGGGAAATATGTCTCAATAGGTGAATTGCATCAAATGAAGAGTACTTTGAAGGTGACTGAAGTGTAAACATGTAAGAATAAAACACACAATTTTTTATAAATAAATTGCAGTTTTGGGGGAACTCCCCCTTCCTATAAGACAGAATATCCTGGAATCAATATACGCTAGTTTTAAGGTGAAATATATAGAGTTATGAGGCCTTTGTGGGTAGACTCCCAACCATCACAGTTATTACTCAGATCCCAAAGTGGACAGGTTGTCTATTGAATTCTGTGTTGAATCACATAGAATCATATGTAGCAACCAAATGCTAAAAGAATTATCAATACTACCTCATCAAAGGCAACTGACTTTTTTTTTGAGTGCTTACTACGTGCCAGGAATTGTGCTGTTTTACCTGTCACACTCCCAACCCCTACAAGGTAAATGTCGTGACACGAAATCCTAGGTATCAGACTTAGGAGGCCTCCGGCTCCACGTTGTCTTTATGAAGAAGTCAGCGGGCAGGCGGTCAGAGTGCGCTGTCTCAGGTCAGGAGAGTCAGCAGTGGCAGAGACGGGGCTGGGAATCATGAAGCCTAACTTGAAGCCCGGAGATCTTTCTGCTACACTACATTGTCCTTCAGGTTGTCTTTCAGGGTCCATCTCCCTTTAGTTAACTCAACTATTATGTATGCCTGGAACCCTATTTAGGAGAAAATGGGATTTTAATGACAAGGAAATGAGCATGCTTATTAGCTACTAGCACTGCCACTAATACAACCAATACACACACACACACACCCTCATGTCAAAATTTCTAACTCGTACCCAAGGCTCTTCCACGTGGGCCCCACCCTCCTCTCTAATGTATCCCCATCACTCTTCTCTGCATCGTCTGCTTTTGCCAAACCCTGGAGAAACTTTGTGCCATCTTGGACTTACCCCTGTGCTCACCCCCTTTCCTTTTCTGGAAGGTCATAGATGTGGCTGACAATCACTCATGACCCAAGACCCCACTCTCCTCCCATGTCTTCTGAGAATCTTCCATGGCCACTGCCCCCACTTTGATCCCTTTCTCAGAAAGCCTGCTCCTTTGTGTTCTCAGTTACTCATTGTACTGGCTGGACACCAACTTGAATTGCTCCTCTTTATGCTGGTTGTTGCCTTGGTCCTCGAGTGAGTTGCCATTGGAAGCCGTCACCTTCTTACACAGGGTCCCTTAGATGCTTGCTAGGTATTTAGTAATTTTTTTGTTCTCGGGACAAATTTTTTTTGCTTCTCTCTCTCTCGCACACACTCACTCATACACTTATTTTTCTTTTTTTCTAATAAGAAGCCTGATTTAATAGCTCATGAGAGTTTGGACAGAAGGAAAAAGATCACATGTGGCTGAAAGTAAAAGTGGTTTTTATTTTTATCTTGTATGTGGCTTCTCATCTTTCACCCCGTCAGGGCACTGATGAGGCCGTATTTCCAGTGTCCGGGCTGTTTCTTGTGGAATGCTGGGGGTTCTGTTTTGCTCAGTAATTGCATGACCAGCAAATTGATTTGAGGGATATCAGATCATTCACTTCACCCTGGGATCCCTTATTATGTTGGAAGAACACTAAGTTCTCGGGTATATTTAAAGAAGACAGCCTCATTTAGAGGATGTTCTGACTGCGTTTTTGGTATTTTACTTGAACGGTTTTGAATTCATCAATTCATGGTCATCCCTGAGACATCTGGCTTAGTCAGAATGGAAGAGTTTGCTCATTGTAATAAAGCGTCCCATTAAAATATTGTGTTTAAGAAAAACATTATGGCTAATTCAAGAAATAATTAGATCTAGTACCAGAATGAGACAATGTCAAAATAATTTGGAAAGCTGTATCTGTAATAACAACAATAATAATACCTAGTATTATTGATTAAAAAGGCATTTAAGAAAACTATTTTAGAATAAAGGGAAGCAGTGCTTCCTTTGTTAAACCAGATTTTGACAGCTATAGTCCTTGGGACCTTGTGCCATAAAGCTATTGAAGCCTTGTTTATTTTTCCTCTTTGGGGGGGGTCAGATTAGAGGAGCCCCTCGCTGACTTGCAAAACTCAGCCCGGACTTAGTAGCCGTAAACAAAGCAGGAATCTGAGATATCTGAAACCAAATGATTAACTGATTAAATCTGTTTAACTGGTTAACCAGGACATGGTTACACAGTCATTTGGGGGTTTGAGTTTTCTTGTTTGGCTTTGTTTTGATGGTATAGATGTTTTTCAGGAAGGTTTAATAGCACCGGCCAACTTAGTACACAGCCAACAAAATGCAAAGGAAAAAAATTGACTTTGGTTCCTTGACTCCAAAAACAGTCTGCACATAGGCTGAAACGAAGGATGTTGTCACTCTTTGAGACTTGAAAGGCCGTCTCTGTCCGGGGGCCAGAGCCATGTGGTTTTACGCCTTCTCGCCCTTATCGCTAATTCATCAGGCAGACGCTAAAGCTGGCCTCAGTCCCCTCCCAGAATCCCATTTCTAAACAGTTTAGCAGATAAGAGGAGTCGCAGGCAGGGAGTTTCAACCCTGCAAAGGGCACCTAGTAGACATGAGCAAACAGGGCAGTCTCCACAGGGGACACAAGGGAAGATTGCCACACACCCTCAGTAGACAAACAAAAGCTACAGGCCAAGTGTGATTCGAGGACCTGAACCGTTGGACACCGTAGCCTGTGCTCCCTTGACCATCTGCCTACACAGCGGACTTTTTGCTCAGCCAGTAGCAAGGCTTGCTTTGTTGAAGGCATCGCAGGTTTCTTGTGGCTTTATAGCTGGGAAAGTCTGAAGGCACTTTGAAGTTAGCAACGAAAGCACTCTCTATGCGTTATCCAACTTAAACTTCACAGCCCTGAGATACTGTGACAATTCCCACCATACAGTTGAAGACAGGGAGACCCAGAAAGGTTAAGTAGCTTGGCTAAGACCCGGGTTTTGAAGCCAGGCTCTGTGACTTGAAGGACTGGGCTCTTTGTGGGCACCCACTCTGCCCGTCTACCACAGTTGCCTGCCCACCGCTGGGCTCTGCCTGAGCAGGGCCTGTGAGCTGGAAAGGCTTCATTCCTCTGATCCTACCGCAGTTCCCGCGCCGCAGTGAATCTCAATACATGCCTTTCAACTGGCAAGCAATGTTTAAAACTCGGTACTCAGTGCTGGTGGGGGGAGGGGCGGGGGTGTGGACGCTATTGCATCATGCTGATAGTTTTCATTGATAGACCTTTCTGGAGAGCCATTTGGCAACAAACAGCCTTTAAGTACTGTGTAGGAACATGTAATAAGAAAATAACCATGGTTCATGTAAAAGGTATCTATTAAAGGATTATATGCCTCAGCATAGAAGCTCACGCTATGCAAATACACAATTAGAGACACATTAAACCATCGTTTATCTATCTGAAAGTACATAATGTGGCCACTAAGTGTCACGTGCTCACAAAATGTTGAATGACAGAAAATGTAAGATTTTCAAGTGAAAGCCAGAAATAAAACAGTATAAAGAATACAGTCCTGATTTTGTTTAATATGTGAGCATGCCTTAGACAATAATGTGTAAACATTACTCATGTATGAGAAGTCGGGTTATAGAACATTTGTCATTTATTCATGCTTTACAGCTTCCAAATTTATATAATCACCATGTAGTAGTTTACTATTTAGGAAAAAACCTAAGCATTACTTTAAATTTCTTCTCACTAAAATGTTCATTAAGTCTGATGAATGTCTTTTTTTAAAAGTAGAATTTCTCGCAAACGTTTTATTGTGCAAAACCTAGAGATTTCCTATAGCACTGCCTCCACATTAAAAACAAAGAAAAAAACAAGTCAAGTGGTATGATGGCTTGACTTGGCTTTTGCGAAGAGGTCAATGGTGATATGATTCCTTTTTTAAATCGTCTGTCTTTTCCACCTAAACCTGGAGTGAGATAAACACAGAAGGAACCCTTGACTGGCATCTGCACCCACAGATGTGAGTGGGCAGTTTGGTCAGGCTCTGCCCAAGAGACCTTAGGTCCACTGCTGATTGTAGAAACGGTTGGCTGTTTCCAACATCCTCTTGGAATTCCCTGTTGACCCCCCATATTTTGGGAAATGCTTCTCCCCCAAAAGTGACTTCTTTTTCTGAGGAAGGATGCATTCCACCCTGCCTCATCTGTGGTCCACATAACTCATAAATACATTTCTTCATTGTCACCACAACCCAGAAACAGAGAAATCTGAATTGAAAAAACAATGGTGTTGAAATCCCATAATAAATCCAAAATCACTGCTCTAGTGCATATGAAAGTGAGAGCTGGGGGATTTTTATGTGTGTAATGCACTTCAGAATTTGGCTCTTCGCTTTCAACTTAGTAAAAATTCTTGTGTGCCTAAAATAGTCCTCTCAGCGCTTATGGAGCAATATTCGAATGTGAGTACAACACATGGGATTAGATGTTGGCAGGGAGGGTTGAAGATTCCACTTTTGACTGCAAAGTCTGCACTTCTGGCCGAGGGAGGAAGGCAGATTGATTGAGTAACGGGACAAGTTCAACATTCAGAGAATTTCATTCCAGAAAAAGAGATTTACAGTCCTTTCATGACTGATGAAAATGAACAAAAATCTATTACTTTTTAAAAAACACTATTTCAACAAAATAACCAGTGTGTGCACTGGTACAGTTAAGAGGCATTGTGCCAGATTGGATTAATTTATATTTGTGTTTAGCATGTCCAGGTCTTTTTTTCATAGCAAGTTTTTTTTTGTTGTTTATTTAACCATTTTTACATTTCAAGTGGCCTCTCCTAGCCTTCCACTCTTTCTTTTTTACTTTTTATGTTGAAATAATTTTAAGATTACAGGAAAGGTGCAACAATATTATAGAGAATTTCTATAGAGCTTTATTCAGAGTTTCTTATGTTAGCATCTTGGAAATACACACACAGAAACTGACCAAGTATATAGACACATCTATATTTACATTTCTGTATCCTTTTTACTGAATTTATTGGAGTGACATTGGTTAATAAAATTATATAGGTTTCAGGTGTACAGTTCTAAAATACATCATCTTTATGTTGTATTGCCTGTTCACCACCCCAAGTCAAGTCTCCTTCCATCACCATTTATCCCCCCTTTACCCACTTCTGCCTCTCTCCACCCCCTTCCCCTCTGGTCATCACCATGCTGTTGTCTGTGTCTGTGAGTGTCTGACTTTTAAGGCTTTGGACAAATGTTTGTCAGAGCAGGAAATGGTGAGCACGGTGCCGGTGTTGGCAATCAGTCAAATTCAGCTCAGCTCAAGGTCATTATGGAAATTAGATACATGGTTCTGGTGGATGCGACTCTGTCAGGAAACATGAATTCAAATGTTATTCTGAACCTCAGAGTCAAACTTTTTTCTTTCTGCAAGTTTTGTCAACTACTTTGTGCGTGTGTCAAACTGCTACATGTTGCCCCTTCCTGTATGGATATATTGACATTTATCTGAAAAGTTCTCACTGCAAGAAGTTACTTGGAGGAAGTTCAAACGTATGTGCTTACTTAGAAACTGCCATTGTTTCGCCGTGAAGTAGGTAAACACAGTCTTTGTTGAGTTCTACTTAATCCCAAACTCATCTGGTTAATTGGACCGGAGTTTATATTTAACACCTTAATTTTGCTAATGGCACAAGTCCTACCTCAGTGGAACATATTGCCTTTAGGAGAAGTATGATCTTTCCTGTAGAAGCCATTTCTACTGGATATTTAACGAAAGCTATTAATTTAGGTAAAAGTTGGTAGGTTCTGGTGTTATTTTTTCAATCGAAATGTATAGAATAAGCTGGTTTTCTAATCATTTTTTTCGTGCTATGAGAGAGCCTTCAAGGTATCCAAGTAATTAAATTTCAGGAACTCTTAAAGGTCGCAGCCAAAGGTTATAAAAAGCTCTGTTAAATATGGTACATAGCACATAGTAGTAAAATTGGTCTAGAAACAGCATAACTTTCAGCCATTAGAGATTATATTAGAGATTTTGAGATGACATACTTATGCTGTGAAGTGGAGTGAAAGAGGCAGTGTATATGATGGTATGTCAGTGTGATCTCAGCTACTAAAAAAGCTCAAATGCATAGAAAAAAGTGAAAAGGTAGTTGCCACAATCTTGATATTCTGAGTTGCACATGTATGGGTGATATTTTTTCTTCATCTCTTTCTATCATTTCTAAAATTTACACATTTGGAGACATGGGTGTTATTGTTTTATAATTATAAAATGGTAACAAAAATCACAAAATTCTTAAACATTTTAAAAACAGAAGTAAAACTTTAAAAAATGCTTTGCATCCCGTCTGGGCAGGTGCACATCTGCACAAACGTACCCATCCCCACTCACATCCACCTATACGCGAGCTAGAAGTTAAAACCTGTCTTAAAACAGGGAAGGGCGTATTCCTGGCTTGATTCAAGTGCTTGTCAACTCCATTTAGAACTAATCAGAGAGAACCTATTTAACCAAATATTTGTTTTCCTCTAAAACATTTGATTGGTGTTAGTTAACGCAGTCATTTCCTGTATACATCCGTTCTCTCCTCCTAGTGATGTCATTCTCATTTTGTTTGGGGAAATTGTTACCTCCCACTCCGAGTACATCAAGTTGAATAGACCTCCCATGCTGGTGCCAGGCTCAGAGCCTCCACCTCACCGTGATGGGTGCAGAGCTGCGCCCATGACCCAGTTTGGGCCAGTGGAAGGGAGCAAATCCCAGGATGTGTAAGCACGTTGTGTGAGACCTTTGTTCCTGGTGTGGTGAGGATGCGCGCCAGATGCTGCAGGGCGTCCACCCGGGGCAGCGGCGCTGACGGGGGAGCCTGGCGGTTCTTGCTCCCTGGATTGAGCCACACTTTAAACCTCACCTTTCCCATTGTCTGAGCCAATACGTTTCCTTGCTGCTTACTCTACATTGGGTTCAATTTTATTGCGACTAAGTGAACACTAACTGGTACAGAAACTGAGTAGGAAAATACAGTAACCAGTCAGGTGCTGTAACATTCACTCTGATTCCATACTGTGTGGCAACACATTGGATTAGGCTGGGGACTACGCAGTGTAAGACACTCCTCCTTCGCCAGGAAGTGTTTAGAGAAGGTGAGTATTCGAAAAGCAGCACCGAGGAGCTCACTCTGAGCATGTCCAGGGATGGGAGGGGCAACACAGGGAACATAGTTGGCAAGAGCAAAATAACTTCGTACAGTGACAGCATGTTACTAGTCTTGTCATGCAAATCACATTATAAGTATAGAGATATCAAATCACAATGTTGTACACCTGAAAAGAATATAATATTATATGTCAATTATACTTTAGTTTTTTTTCATGGTGTTTTATGGAGCTCCCATGAGTGTATCAGGAAAATGGTGATCCCTGGCTGGTGTGGCTCAATGGGTTGAGCACTGGCCTGCAAAGCAAAAGGTTGCTGGTTCAACTCACGACCAGGGCACACACCTAGGTTGCAGGCCAGGTCCCCAGTTGGGGGTGTGCAAGAGGCAACCAATTGATGTTTCTCTCACACATCAATGTTTCTCTCCTTTATCCTCCTCCCTTCTCCTCTCTCTAAAAAATAAAATCTTTAAAAAATTTTTTCTTTAAAAAGAAAAATGTTGAGGGCAAACCAGGAATCCCCGGGCTCTCTTGATCCTATCATTTTGTGCCCAAACCCACAAAATGTCATTTCCTCCTTTCTGACGATGCCCTCTCAGGCCACCCCGACTTCCTCGAGAAGCACCCTACTGGGTTCAGAACCACGGACAGTGTCATTGGAGGTGCCACCCAATAATCTAAGATGTGTTCATCCTGTGGCAACTCTCCTTTTTAATCTCTGAAACTTCCCCACCTCCATGACTATGTGTCTGCGTGGTCAAGAAAATGTTTGTTATTGCTTCCAAACTCAAGACATGTGACTTTGAGTGGCTGTGGCTCTAACCCCCTCCCAGCCCAGCTGCTACTGGCTCAGCGGAAACACTGCGCCCTGGGAAACTGCTTCTTCACACGCTTGCCATTAGGAGCATCAGGTCTTACGTAAAACTTACAAATGATTCTAGGAAGGAGGGAACTGAATTTATCAAACGGTTTCACCTCATCAGCACACTCACACTCAATCTTAAAGTGCAGCTTCCATAAGACCTGAGGGCTCTGGAGCTCAATGACACTTGGCAGGGCAAAAATAAGATACTGGTGTGTGGCACAGGGGAGTCGGTGAGGTTCGGTTTAAAGTGTACGTAGGTCGTATGTAGTACCTTCATGGTATTATATTCTTCATATGTGAGTGACTTTTTTTTTACCTGAAGCAGAGTGGAAATAGCCATCACTGAGGTTTACCCTTGTGAACAGACCTGAACACACATGAAAATTCCTCCTACCCCAACAAAAGGGAACCTTGCCCCAAGGTAGCTAAAGGGAATATTCCAAGAACACCACATACCCGGGGTTCCTTACAATTAGATAGCAATGGCGTGAAAGAACAGCTTGTCTGTGAGTGAGCCATTGAATTAGTTTGCAGCGATACAGTTCAACTGCATGCCCCATTCTCTCAGCATCTTATGCTCAAAAGTGCCTTATTGATCTCATCTACTCCCATTTTTGCAAAAACAAGGAAATGGAAGCACTGACATTTAAGGACCTCTGTAGGTAGAAGCAGACCTCATCTCCAATGATCTGTCCCACCAGGTCATTGCATTTTTTGATTTAGACACTTCGATCTTGTGTAGTTTAAACTTATGGCAGGGGCTAATGTACCAGGAAAGAGAAAATATTCAGCTGATCTGGCTGGTTCTAGGAACCCTAATCAATACGTAGTTTATTTCAAGACCTGAACATAAGATGCGATAGGAAAGACAGCCACATTGTGCTTTCTACGGGAGACCAAGTGAAAGAGTTGAGTTTGGACAAAGACTCTCTCCTGGCCCACAGTGTGGGGACAGCCACTGCAGACACTTCCCAGCGCATTCTCGGGGTTTGCTAGGGTATCCTGGCAGCCACCTGGGAAGATGCACACACTTAACCACATCGCCTTGTGATGCTGCCCGAGAAGACTGAGGGCTGGCCACCGAAGCGTCTGGAACCTCAGGAGCAGGATCACAGCATGGAGACCAAGGCAATAGAAATTTGGTTAGCAAGCCAGGAAGGTCTATGGTAATGAGCCGCATCATCTCTTAAAACGAAAAATAGACCCTGAAGATGAGTCATAACAGGAAGGTAAACAAAGAGAAAGGTTGGTGACTCCCTGACTTTCCAGCACAAACCATTAGCCGCCCTCTCTGAGGAATGTGAATGACTCACACCCACCCACGAGGCACCCCAGCAGCAACAAATACTGGCAGCTACTGTCAGGTTTGCTGGCCCTTCCCAGTTCCCCTGGCTCCTCCTCATCCCTCAAGCCTTAATGGAGAGTTGTAGATGTTTGCATTCCTCGCTCAAGAGCAAGAGTAAGTACAGATCTTTCTGAAGAGGAAAGCCTTTGACCTCGTGCGCTTTCCTTGGCAACGTGGCGTCTGTGAATAAGGGCAGCTGTGCTCTGCAAAGTTAATTAGAAGAAAAATCGCAAACATTTCTCGAGCACCAAGAAAAGGCAGGCACCTTCCTCAAGCATTACTTGCACGATCTCCTCAACATCTCCTCAAACCTATAAAGTAGACCCTGTTCTGCCAGTTCTGCAGATGAGAAAACTGAGGTTCAGGGGGATTAGCTTGTCTGAGAGACAGCTGGGAAGTCACAGAGGCGGGATTTGAACTCAGTCAACCAGACACCCCAACCTCTCTTTCTCCTACCTACCCCCAAAGATGATTTTACAAGAATTCAAAGAGAGCAGCCTAGAGCCGGCACGATTTTTAAGGTAATGTTTGTTTACCTACAGGATCGTTTTTCTTATGATTTAATTAATTTTCATCCAACTTGAAGATTACGTTGGCTTTCTAACCTGAAACTGTGTCCAAGATGGGCTTTCAGGAGGGTCCGTGTTGACATTCCCAAAGAACTACTTACTGCTCAGAGATAGAATCAGAACACTAGAACAGCTGCTGGCCTCCAAAACCCAGAACACAGGAATTCCACGAAGACCTGAAAAGACATGGGGCGGGAAAACCTCAACAGCCTCGTTTGGAAAATGAGACCATTTATGGGCAAATTGCAGCTCAGGGCTCTTCTTAGGAGAAGAGGCCCCTCATGTTTGTAGAGAAGGTGTTTAGTTCCATCCCTGCCATGAAGTAGGCACTTAATAAGTAGTTGCTGCTTGAATGACTATGATCTGTTATACTGACTCCCGAACAACCGGTCTTTTCACAAAAATAGAGCTGTTGTTTGCATAACTTCAATGTCAGCTTAAACACGTTAGAAGCGTGTGGTCCACTGTGTGGTCCACTGTGGCCAGGAGTAGGTAGGTTGTCATGGTCATGCATTTTATCCTTCAAGCTTCATTCTAGGTCTGCTGTACCTTCCCACTTGGCTTGTCTTTGCACCCCTGTTTCTTACCTTTGTTCTCTTGAGTTTCATGTATCACTTTACACGATTGCACATCCTCTTCGGGGAAAGCTAGAACACACATACATTGTAAAAGTAAAATAAATATCAGAGCTCCCTGCTCCTTGGCTTTGCAAACATGAAAGTAAAACCGCACGTATTTGAACCCAGCCCCCTGATTATTGTGCTTCCAGGCGTCACCGGTAAGTACAACTGAGGGTCGGGAGGGTCTGGAATTGGAGATCCAGTATAAAGATTTATCAACCACCACAGAAAAAAGCTAAGGGACTCTGGCCAACACAACTTCAAATGTATCTGCTAAAACAGATGATTTTTCCCGTATGGCTTAGTGATTAAAACCAAAAGGCATTCAGTGTCATGGCAAGGGCGCTCTGGGGTGAGGATTAAGTGTGTGTGCTTTAAAGTCTGCAGATGCCACTTAGATTAGGGTTGCAGGCTTTTGGCTTTATTTGTTTTTTGTGTGTTTTTTTTTTAAAGAAAAGAAAAAAAGGAGAAAACATGCCTAAATTCCCCAAGGGAAGTCTGTATTCCATAGCAAACAAAGCACTGGCCAGAAGTTACCCTTCCACGCTCAGGGCTCTGAGCCAACTGACAATGTCACCCGTGCCTTTCCAAGTCTGACGAGCCAGTCGGATCACTGGTGTTGGCTGCCCCGAAGGCTGAGCTTGGGGAAAACAAAGTGCCAGATCAAAGAGCTCGGCCACGCTCTCGAGTTCACTCCCTGGGAGGGCCACGTGCTGCCCTCTAAGAAGCCAAGTAAGGGGGCCTCCCAAGAGTCCAGGCACGGTAATCAGCACTTATTAAGTGCCACTGTGTACTGGACTGCCTAGCAGCAGGCTGCTAGATGCTGCAAAAGTTGCAGAAGTGGTCCCTCCCTGGAAGGGCTTATTTGGGACCAGGGGTGTGGTTGTGTGAAAGTTCTCTGAAAAGGATGATAAAGCAATGGCCCCGTGCCAGGTGATGGTAGTCGTGCTGCTGTTTTTGCGATGGTTACCGGTGTCCCCGAACTTCGAGCAGCAGCTGTCTCAGGGTCAGCAAGGCCATTCAAGTCCCCTGTGTCCGTAGCAGCCATGGTGGCCTGAGCCTGGGGTACAGGCTGCCTCCAGGAGGAAGGAAGGGGTCTGCCCCGTGCTTGCCTTTTTGGGTGACATTGTGAAGGACAGAAGGAGCAGGAGCTTGGGGCTGCTCAGACATGGGTCCGAATCTCTTCTCTGAGCCTCAACTTCCTCATCTCTGACTCAGGCTCCTAGTTCAGTTTGAGATCAGGCTGTCTCCCTTGTTTCTCTCAAAGTGTAGCCTCTGCCAATCTGCAGGGTAACTAGGGGTATCTCCTATGCCACCTCCTCCAGTCTCTTGTCCCTAAGTCCTGAGCAAGCTTGGTTGGCTGACCCAGCTTATCGGAGGGTTGAGGACCCTTCAACGGTGGGGTCCCCTGATGGAGGGAGGGAGAGGTTCTGGACTGCGACGCACTGGACACCTCGGTGAGGAATGATGAGAAGGGCAAGTTCCCCAGAACTAGAATGTAATAAAATTTGCATTAGGATGATGATCAAATGTCATCAATTCTAAGGAATGCCTTTGGTTGCATTTTAACATGTCCGAAACTGGGATGATTCACAATATCTGGGCAGCAGTTAGATATTTGTGCTGGCGCACAGAGCAGCATCGAAGCAGGCAGCGAGGGTTCCAACTGCCCGGAAACAAGTCCTGGAGACGCAGCAGAGCATCATCCAACTCATGTAGCTACCTTCCTTCTAACACCTAAGAACCAAACAGTGGTGAGGAGGCGGGGAATCCAAGGTCTCCAGCTGCAGTCCCAGAGCAGGAGGCGGAAGGAGGCTCCAGGGCTCAGAACCAGCTCTGGGACCAGCACCGATGGCTTCATTCTTTTATGGATAGCTCCTGGCAGCACGAAGGTGACAGTGTTTTGTGATAGAGCACAGGGATTGATAACTCTCCATTAAAAGAATGATTCTGAAGAGTCAGACTTCATATGTGAAGACATTTTAAGACCATGTTACCCAACCTCTGTTTTTCTCCTTGTGCGTCCACACAGGTGACCTAGGAGTATCTGTGTTTCATTGGACTAAAAGAAGAACTTGAATTAAGGGTAAAAGAATTAAAGAATTTCAGTGATAAAGCATCACGTCAGAGTGTAATTGGCAACTTAAAAAATTTTTGTCACAAAATAATGGTACGTTTTACAGTTGACAAGACCTCGCAGTCAGTGAGACACGACAGTATCACCTACAACAGAGGCTGCGGATGTCTAACCAGCAGAAGCTTAGGGGTGGGGATCTGGTTTGAGAGGAGGAATGACAGGGACTTGTCCTGAGGCTGGGTTTGATTATCAAGCATATCTTCACATGTACAGTAGGTGACTAGTCCATAAATACAGCAAAATTGTCAAAGAATCCTTTTTTTCACACTTCATAGAAGAATGCCCAGATTTCTAAGTCTAAGAAGGAAAAGAACAGCAGGAGTGGATGGGGCGCAGTGAGGAGACGAAGAGAGTCAGACAGCCCAGGTAGCTGCAGCTCCAAGAGCCAGGGAGGCCCTTCCTTCGGAGGGGGGCCCAGGGACTTAGTCACACAGGACTCTGTAGGCCATGGCAGGGAGTCTGAATTTCATTTAAGCAGAAGCATAATTGACATGTTTAAAGATCATTCTGTTTACTAGGAGAACACCGTCATATAGGTAATAAGGAAAGAAGACAGACAGACCAGACGTCGAGCAGGGTTTGGGACTGAAGACGGAAGGCTGGAGCAGAGGCAGAGAAAATATTAAAATATAATTAAAGCCTCCTACATATATCACCATATGCTCTCCCTCAAAACTCACACAACGAAATAGAACCAATGGTCCCAGCATCCCCTGCCGTTTACCCAACAACAGCAGTAGATGGTCATACACAAAAGCAGCTGTTGTCCTTCCGCCAAACAGGAGGCAAGGACCTCCAGGTATCTCTGTCCTTCGCAGCCAAAGAGGAGGACGTTTCCCAGGCTGGACTTTCGGGATGGGAAGCCTTTCGGCTCCATAGTGACGGTAGATCATGTTTCACCACATGAACTCTCAGCATCAACGTGGCCTGGTGTTTGGGTTCACGGATTTTTCTGCTGGCTCTCCGCCTCTGGCAGCCCAGTGTCCTTGTATAACACAACGTGCACAGTCACTCCCTCCCCCAGCCTGCCCCCTAGAAAATCACCGTGCCATCGCTTTGAAAGCACGTTGGGTCACTGAAACAATTATTCCTTTTCTCACCCAGCTCATTAATAATGACATTCAATAAATCAGTCTGATCTACAAATGCTTTCCGTTCAAAGGAACCATCTGGATTTCAGGAAGGTCATTAGACAGCTCACATGAAATGACTGTTTTCTAATCCCCTCCGGTATGACTCTGGCTCGTTTCCACTGGGCACTGAAGTTCCTCTTTTGTGTGTGGTGCTTCTGCAGACTCAAGAAATGTGCTAGCTCCCCAGTGTGTCCAAAATCTCATAGTTTCAGTGTGTGCCCGTGAGGGCTTCTGGTTAAGGGCCAAATTCTTTGTTTTCCCTTTTTTGTCCCCTTGTATTAATAACTCAAAAATGCTACCATTTTCTTAGTATTTATTATGTATCTGTAAATGCGCAACAGGAAGAATAAAAATAGAATTGCCAGAATTTCCCTTTGTGTATTAAGTGATAGCAAATAATTTATAGAAAACATCATTAAAATTCTTGATCGGGCTAGATTACTATCCATTGCAGCTACTGCAATGTATGCCTATAATTTTTCATTCGTGTTTGCACAAATAACTTTTCAATTAGCCTCTCCTTGACTGGGGATCCCTGTTCTGCTCAAAGTGGCCCCCTCAACACGTTTGCCCCCACTGGGCTGTCACTGGCCCTCCTTTTATCCCTGGAAGAAATGGGGTGGTGCATTAGTTTCCTGGGGCTGCCACGACAAATCCCCACACACTCGGTGGCTTAAAACAACAGACGCATTCTCTCCTACAGTTTAGGAGGTCAGAAGTCTGAAACCAAGATGTCATCGGGGTCCATTCCTTCTGGGGGTTCTTAGCAGGATGCTGTTCCATGCTTCCCTCTTAGCCTCTGGTGGTTACCGATAGTCTTGGTGTCCCTTGGCTTGTGAACCCGTCACTGCAATCACTGCTGCTGTCTTTAGACGGTTCTCTTCTCTGCGTCTCTGTCTCTGTGTGTCCTTTCTGTCTCTTACGAGGGTAATGTCATTGGATTGAGGACCCATCCTAATCCAATATAATCTCATGTTGATGCTTCCCTTACATCTGTAAGACCCTGTTTCCAAATAAGGTCATGTTCTGAGGTTCCTGGGGTGGACCCGAATGGGGGTGGGGCACGAGGGCACTATTCAACCTATTATAGGAGGGAACAGCTCTTCTGTAGTCAGCCCTGCACTTGCCCTCAAGGCTCCCCTACACCCTGCCCACATATTTATACTTGAGTCCCTTTGGAAAACGACGCCTCCTCGAATTATCCTAATTTCCCCTTGCCTTCTATTTCCCATTGAAGATCTGAGTGATGAACATCCTTTTGGCAAATTTCTTACCTCTTGTACAAACCTATGTTAGAATTAACTCATCATAGCTCCCCTTTTGGGATCAGCTGCCAGGGAAATTAGCCCTAAACATGGTCCTCCACTATGAAGTTCTCTCTAGTTTAAATTCCTGCTCTATTTCTCTTTTCCCTTCAAAGACTCTGTTCTTTTGTTCTTATTCTAACATGTCTTTACAAATTACATTATAAGATATGAAATTGTGTAATTTAGTAAGAAAATTGCTGGTTCTCCAAGCCTTCCTTTCTCCTGCCAAACTGCTTACAGTTGAAAGCTTACCCTCAGAGGGGTCATATTTGAGCACCGATTTTTCACATTCTGGGGGAACGTGCATTTGGCTAATCTGAAGCGTTATGTCTTGAATTCACACTGGTCGATCATAAACAAAAGGAATGTTTAAGTTTTTTCTCTGTGTGTAATTCCGAGTTTGTGTACAATTGTGATAGCCCAACTTTTTTATGATCCACATGTCACAGAGCAGTTCACACAACCCAGTGAGAGTAACTCTTACCCTGCCGGGCTGTCTCTTGGTCACATGCTTAGTTCAAGAATGCCATCCTGTGGTCCTGTGGAAAATGAAGAGGGACATAACATCAACATCCTTTCAACTTGATAGTTTGAATGTGACCCAGAAGTTCTATGCTTTTGCACTTTATCACCCACCCCACTAGGGAGTTTTCAAACGGTGTCATGCTATTTGGCCTTTCTCATAGAATTTGAGAGCTGGAAGAGAGTAAAAGGCCACATAACCCAACTAGTTTGCAATGACTAGACGAAGGCCCAGAGGGGTGAATCCGCCGCCCACTGCCCTGTGACGCACTCATGTTGCAGCAGCGACAGCGTTCTCACGGAAGTGTCCTTTCCCCCGTGACCTCGACCAGGTCTGAGTGGCACAGAGAGTGAGTGCTGTAAAGTTCAAGGGGAGAGGAAGTCAGTTCCTGCTTGGCTCCCAGAACCAGTGATGGAGTCAAAGAAGACGAAGAAATCAAGTAAAGCTTGAAGTGTGGGCAGAGGTTAATTAAGTTCCAGTTCATGTGGGGAAGGCAGGAAGACACCAAAGACTCCAACAGGTTATCGTTTGGGAGTATTTGCCACGGAGTCAGCTTCACCCCAAGGCAAAAGACATTCGTCTAAGACACTCCCAATTTAATATGCTGGTCAACTTAATCCAGGCATCACCTCTTTGTGTAAATGAGTAAGGTCAGTAGGTCAGCCAGACTCTCAATTCATCAAGAATATTACACTTGGGCTAAGAAAGAAAAAGGTTAGACAGTCCAGAATCAACTACTACTCTAACCTTTCCTGAGGAACATACTTCTGAGTGGAATAAAACTCAAAAGGTCAAAGAAACATGTTTTTAGCTAAATTTTAAAATCTAATTTCTCACAGTCATTCCAGAAATAAGTAAAATCTGTGAAACTATAGCATAAGAATTAAGATTGTTCATACTGTGACCCTGTGCATATATAGTCGGTTGTCCAAAATTCAATGATCTCTGCTAATTTTTTCGAACTTCGAGATTCTGTTCATTTGGTCAGTGAGTGTATCGGCTGTATGACATAGCGGAGCACGTACCTTCTGCAAGACCCCGAGGAAATTACAAAGATGAAGACAAGCCTCTTGTTCATCCTCCCGGGAGCTCACATTTGAGGCAGAAAGGCAAATGTGTAAATAAATGGGACCGAAGGAGGAAACTCTATTTTACAGACAGGATCTTCTGTGCCAGGCATTTGATGTGACTGGATCACAGTGGGGAATGACAGAGAAAAGGCTGAGAAGGTGGAGTGGGGTCGCTTCTGCTCCACCAACGATTGGACTTACAGGCCGTGGGAGCCCAGAGGCATATTACACAGAGTAATCAAACAGGTAAACTTAAAAATATATGTACTTGATGGGATGAGAGAAAGATTGGAAGCAGGAAGGTGAATGCAGCAGCTGTAAAAACAGTCAAGATGAGAGATTCTAAGGTCTGAACTAAGGTCGGTGGTAACAGGGATGGAGAAGAGAGGTGGATTCTGGAAACACTAGTGAGGCGGTAGAATAGTGTGATTAGGTAGCCCCGGCACTGGAGTCAGAAGATGTGGGGACAGATGCCAGCCCTGTCACTCAACAGTTGTGTGGCCTGGGCAAGTTGCTCCACGTCTCTGGACCTCGGTTTCCTGAGCTGTAAAGTTAGGAGAAAGCTCTCCATGGTACTATAAATACAGGGCACTCTGGGGACCGGACACATGGTGTACACGCATTAAACACCAGTTGTGGTTACTGCCGCTCCTGGTCTCCTTACACCCAGGTATCCTGACTTCCAGCTGGGTCATTGTTCCCAAATCACTGTTTCACAGCAGCCGATGCTCCACGGCAGGCGAAGGGGGGACGCCTGATTTCGCAGGGATGGTTCCCATCACCCACCCCATGGCCACCAACTGTACCCACAGCTCAGCAACCTGTAATACGCGCCTCACAGGCCAGTCCTTAAAGGAAACAGGCACAAACCCACCCCGCAAACAACAGTTTGTGACCCTCGTCTTGCTGACAGTGAGCCGGGAGCCTGTCTTCTCTCATGAGATGGTCTTTCCTCCACTTCCGTTTGCAGACCACTGTTGGTTGGTCCTGTTCCTTCTTATGGAATTTATTTATTGTTCATTGGCGATACAGAATGTTCTGTGTCCTTCTATGGGACAGACAGTGCACAAGTGGATGGGATTCAGCGGACTACCTCCATTCCAGTGAGTTATGGCCATTCCATCTCAGCAGCCTAGCAACAGAGCCGCCACCAGCCACCCAGCACGGGTCCTCATGGCCCTGCTCTGCCACAGCTTTTTTCTGAAATGGAATTTACAGCCTCATGTCTCGTGTGCCTTGTTTTTCCTTTTTTCCTATTAAGGACATTGGGTCCACAAAGCCACGTCGCGTGAGCTTGAGAATTCCAAAGGCTTGAAGTTGGGCTCAAGTTCACTAGGCGTGCGTTCCGTGCTGCCCTCTGCCTCACCTTTGTTTAGATAAATAATTGAGAGTGTGCCATTTACAAGGCTCAGGGACGCACAAAGGAATCTGGCTGCAGGCTCCTTAATTGAAAGCAGCAGATAACCAGCAACACAGCCTGTTCCTCCCTTGGGATGTTAACATGGGGAAATTTATTTTCTTTGGAATTCGTGTTCTCGGGTTGCCCAAATCAGAGGATGACACACATACAACTTTTACCTTACACACACACACACAAAAAAGCAAAACATGCCCCCCCCTCCCAGGGGGGGGAATTGTTTAGATTTTCAGGCGAGGAGGGTGGCATCACTCAGCAAACATTTGACCAGTGCTCACTGTGGGCAAGACCTGGGCGCAGTGCCAAGGGCAGCCGCCACACCAGGCTGGGGTCCCGCCCCAAGGGCCGCCCAGCTGGGTGGGAAAAAGCATACAGAGAAATTTGAAGGCATTCAAGCTCTGGTTCTCAGTCTTGGCTGATTTCTTAAAATACTGATTCTCTGCTTCCAGCCCCAGGGATTCTGATTTCATTACCAATATTTCAAGGTTGGGCCTGGGCATAAATATTTTTTCATCTTTTTTTAAACAGTTCTCCCATAGATGTCCAGCACGCAGCCAGGATTAAGAACCACTGCTTTTGGGGCTTGGTTTTTTTCTAGATATCCTGAGACGGGCACAGTGAGAATGTGCCTGTGCAGGGCAAGCGGAAAGCCCTTCCTGGGGGGTGGGAATTCTGAGAAGGCTTCTGGGACAAGGAGGAAGTAGAGCTGACCCTCTGAAGGGGAAGTTAGATGTGTTTAGGGCCAAGCAGGGAAGACTAGTCACACTCTAACTTAACAAGTCAAGACTTGAGTGGTTTCCTCCACACCTCAGCAGGAATTTCTAGCAATTCTGACATCCTCTCACTTTCAACCTGGCATTCCCTCAGAATGTGAACTGCCCATAATCCTCACCTGTGTCTTGGGAAAGACAAACTGCTTTTATCCACCTGTGTCCAAATTCAGTAACTATGTGTCCAGAGCTCGCCACCTAGAGGCAGGGGGTAGAAGGACGGATGCTGTCCCCAGGGAGGACAGAGCAGCCCAGGGCTGGGTCCCATCAGATGGAGGCTCCAGCTGAGTGGCCCTGAGTTCACGCAGACTCTGCCGATGAAGGTGTGAGAATTTCCATATCTGCTTTCTTTTTTCTTTCCTTTCCTTTCCTTTCTTTTCCTTTCTTTTCTTTCGCATTCAGACCTTCTTAATCAGTGACTGTTCAGAGCCAGACATTGCGCTTCCCACTTTGGGGGCTGAGACCCTGGCTCTCTCCCTTCTTCACAGTGTGATGCTGGGCAAGATTCTTCAGCTCCCTGGCCCTCAGTTTCCTCTCCTGTGAAATGGGACAACCCCATTTCAAGACTGTCTTACTGTTCCGTGTGATGAGTCACTGAAACCGTAGAAGAGGGCAGTGTCAGACCTTGTGACGCACTGCGAGACCCCGTGGGAAGAAGCCCTGACCACAACAGAGACGCAGTCTTTGGAGAAAGGGTGGGCAGGTCCTGGCTGTGTGATCTCCCCTCAGCTTGTGGCTTCTGTTGGAAGGCACGATGGCACCAGCCTGTGCCCAGAGAGTGAGCAGTGATTGTTCTCACTGTTCTGTTTCTGCCACTACTACCTTCGACGTAAGGCCTGCTCTCCAGGTTTTATCAGACAGTGAGTTCAGGCAGAGTCTCCTCGTTAGCAAGGTGGGATGCGGACATCGAAGGGCATCGTTGGCAGTTCGCTGGATGAAGCCAGCACCTGCGGGGAGGCCCCTCCTGGAAAGATGCTCAGGAGACCGTGTCTGACTACAGTTTCGGTCTCTGTCAGCAGAGAAAAGCCAACAAGCCAAAGGGAAGTCACATAGCTAGGATCTGCTGGACTTTCTGAAGGTCCCCACTGCTGTCAGAGCTGCCTTCTCTGCAACAGTGGACATACAGAAAGGGCAGGGAAAGGTGTTGTGCCGTCGTCTCCTGGCGTGAGTCGCAGGTGAGAAAGTGGTACGGCAGTGGGTCTCCCAGGGCCTATGGGGAAACCCAGTACTCGAGGTGCAACCAGTCACATAGAGCCCATCAACACAACTGTGGAGGAGGGCCATGCTCAGGCTGCGGTGGGTGGGCGGTCCCGAGCCAAGGGTGGTCTCGTTCTACGCTGGGAGCCAGCTCTTGACTCAGGGAAGGCCCTGCTAGGGCCAAGTCCCACCATGTAGAACCGGACCATCTAGAAGCGGACCCTAATTTCATCAACTACATCCCTCAATAGCCTTCTTCACAGCTGTCCAAGGCCTCCAGCGCACCAGTCTCCGGCAAGATACTGGCCCCAAAGAGAGTCCACTAGAGCAGCTATGGTTCCTGGGGGAGGGCTCGTCTCATGCACACCTGTGTTCCCACCACCATCACCCTCTCTTGCCACCACACATCAACACACTTCAGTCCCTGGAGAAGTTCTGCATGAAAAGCCAGCTGCTGGTGTCCTTAATGAGACTTCCAAAAGCAACCCCCACTGTGTCTCACCATAGAAACATCACCCCTGCCGCAGCATCTGGATTCTATCCTTCATTACAGTGCCTGGGATTCCACCAAAGGGTCTCTCCTCTGAGCCGAATGCCATCCTTTATACAGGCAGTGCTCAAAATGCTTGTCTTCCCTTGGGGGTGCCCAGTTCTCCTGGGGGACGCATGTTTGACTGTCCCCTAGAATTAATGAAAGGAATCTTCAGTCCTAGACTTTTCATCAGGATTTTGAGATGTATGCATCAACAACCCTAAAGCTACGATCACAGGTTTTCAAGGTTACATGTCACATTGAATCACATGACCCTATTTTCTCTTTATCTTAAATGCCATACGTGGGATAGTGAAGAAAAACCACCCTCTCTAAGTTCTGAGAGCCACATGGCCTTAGGTTACATCGGGAGACCAGATGAGACAGCATTGCAAAGATCTGGAGGAAGGGGGTCAGTTAATAATCTGACAGCAAGGAGTGGTCAAGTGCCCAGGACAGTGCATCTATTTATCAGTCTGATCGCATCTCTCTAACAGAACCCACAGAAGAATTTCTTTTGGCTGGAAGTGAGAAACCAGACCCCAGGGAAAGCCAAACAGACGACAGAGAGCACCAAGGACTGTGGCAAATTACATGTGCACATTGGCAGAGACACTAGAACTGTCACGCAAGCTCAGGCCTTATAAAACACACTTTCTTTACTTTTTTATTAGATTTATTGAGGTGACATTGGTTAATAAAATTATGTAAGTTTCAAGTGTACAATTCTATAACATCATCTGTATATTGCATTATGCGCTCACTACCCAAAGTCTAGTCTCCTTCCATCACCGTATATTTGACCCCTTTACCCTGTTATCCCTTCCCAACCCCCTGTGTTTGTTCACTTGTTGCTTTCTGTTTTATATCCCACATTTGAGTTAGTAAAATCCCTTACAGTTAGTAAAATCTTATAGTCCTTGTCCTTTTCTATCTGACTTATTTCATTTAGCATGATACCCTCAAGATCCATCCACGTTGTCACAAATGGCAGTATTTCATCCCTTCGTATGGCTGAGGAGTAGCATAGATGCACCACATTTCTTTATCTGATCATCCACGGGAGGACACTTTAGGTGGTCTCCATGTCTCGGCCACCATGAATAATGCTGCAATGAACATAAGGGTGCATACTTCTTTGTGCGTAGGTGCAAATTTTTCAGGTAGGTACCCAGAAGAGAGATTGCTGGGTCCTGTGGTAACTCTATTTTTAATTTTTTAAGGAGTCTCCATACTATTTCCCATAGTGGCTGCACCAGTTTACATTCCCATCAGCAGTGCATAAGGGTTTCTTTTTCTCCACAGCCTCTCCAACACTCATTTCTTGTTGATGGCAGCCATTCTAATAGGCGTGAGGTGACATCTCCTTGTGGTTTTGATTTGCACTTCCCTTACAGTTAGTAAAACAAATTTTCTCACTCCTCAGCTTCTTTTGCTCAGCCTACAGTTAGTTTCTTGTTTAAACTCAAACTACAAGTCTTCTTCAAGGTCACCAGTAAATAATTCATCAATGCCAAGGACACCTGGCCATTCAACTGCCATTGACAGAATCTAATTCTCAGTGTGACAAGGGCTGTGTCTACAGGTTAATAAAAACATTTCTGTTTGAACTGCCCATGAGTGAATTCCGTTCAAGAAACAGAGATTTGTGCTTTTGATGAAACACACAACAATCATGGAAACCCTACCTGTGATCAACCTCCCAGGTCAAAAACCTTTTATACTATTATTTCCAAAAATTGTAGCTTTTATATGTCACCAGGATAACTGGGAAAGAACATGACCTCAGTTATAAAGAACAGAAATGCCACTTGAATCTCAAGAGTGAAGGGAGGCGTGGTTAGGATATCTAGGCTTGGAATGGAGGAGCTGTCAGAAGCCAGTGCGGCCCTGGGAGTACCTCCTCCCTCATCTTCCTCACAAAGTCTCTGGGTGCTATGCTTAGCTTCACCTGTCCCTTGTAAGACCATCTCTAGCCCACCTCCCTGCAGTGTCACCCCTGGCTCACCCTTGAGGTGCTCAAGGCCTCAAACATCCTAAGCAATATAACCAAACCAAATGTAATTAATACCTTCTAGTCATCCCAAAATTTGTACCATGAAAGTCTTTTGTATTTATCTCTTTTCCAGTTTAACCTGCCTTAGTTAACAGTGACCTCATCCTCTAGGAAGCTACACCAAAATATATCTCTGGTCTTGGACTTCTCTGTTTCTTCTTACTCACTACATCCAGTGTGTTAGGAAATCCTATAGATCCTCCCTCCACAGTCTCTTTAAAATCTGGCCTCATTTTTCTGTTCCCACTACCCTGTTTTAAACCTGCTTAATGTCTTGCCTGAAATATTTCATTAGGTTTTTTAACTGCTCTCTCTGTTTACAGTCTTGTCTTTTGTACCTCTCCTCTGGGCGTATATGTGGCTCTCTGACCTGCAGGTTAAATAAGGTTCAGGCTTGTCCTGACTGGTGTGGTGCTCCGTTGGTTGGGTATCCATCCACAGAGCAAAAGGTCACCAGTTCAATCCCCTGTCAGTACATATGCCCAGGTTGTGGGCCAGGTCCCCAGTTGGGACACATATGAGAAGCAACTGATCAATGTTTCTCTCTCACATCAATGTTTCTTTCCCTCTCTTTCTCCCTCCCTTTTCTTCTTTCTAAAAATAAATAAATTCATAAATAAGGTTCAGGCTTAGGAGGTACATCCTAAACTTTGTCCCTGAACCCAGGACAGGAAAATTTTCCCCAGAGGGAAGCTGAGATAGCAAGACAGAGAAACTGGATTCGGGGCTAAGCTGGAGAGGCAAGACCGGTAGGTAGTGAGGGTGGGTGCCCCTTTATATGGGGTCTGATTAAATATTTTTCTCAGGCAGGATCAACTCAGACAGCCACAATTTTTATAGGCCCTGAAATTGAGTTCATCCTCTTCTCTCTTTTCTGAAAGAACACATTATACTTGTGTTAGGATATTGGTAATGCCCTCTTGTGTTATTTGTAGCTGTGCATAAATATTTCTCCCACATTGTCTTCAAGGGCTAAATGCAAACCTTAATCATTTCCACTTCTCCTGTAACACCCAGTTCAGGGGAGAGGTGGCCTCTGGAGTCCTGCAGCCTGGGACTAATTTGTCCAGCTCAGCTACCAATTTGAACAAGTTACTGAAGTGTTCTGTGCTTCAGTTTTCCCGTATGTAAAAAAGGGTGGTTATTAAAATTAAACAACCTATGGAAAATGCTTGACTTGGCATATAAATAAGCCCTCAATGAAGTGTGTGTTGAATTAAGTCAGACTTAATGGCTTCCAGTTCTTAACTAATCTGAATAGAAATTTTTACTTGATATTGTCTAAAACCCAAAGAAGATTCCCACTTTCATCTGTAAATGATTTGCAGGTAGAAATCCCACTCGGTGTTGTATGCATTTCTCCCTACAGTGACATAGACCTGAATCAATGTTGATTGCATTTTGTTTTCCATAAGGGTTGTAAGCACGTGAGGAACGGGCTCTCTCACATCATGACTAATTAACCTAAGAGAAAATCTCAGAGCAGTCTCCTCCGTCTTTCCAAGTCACGACAAGTCAAACTCTCTACTTTAAGACCACCTCATTTAATTCCCAAGTTACTGACCCACGGGCAAGCCTCTGAATCAGCAAAGTGTGTTTACATGTTCCTGTACTGAGTTCTCTCTGGAAATGCCTCATTTGCATGGGGAAGTGTAGGAGAGGAGGCTGAGCACCCTTGAAGGTCTGCCCACTGTGTGGAGAGAATTCCTTTTCAAAGCAGAGAGCTCTTTAGCTTTGGATAAGTTACAAAGAAGGCTGCAGACATTGCTGTTTCAGGGTCAGTATTTCACAAGGCTCAAGGGCTCCATGCACAGTTGTTCCTGGAGCAAAATGAAAGGCCATGTCTTCTCTGGGCCTCTTTTGACTTACTAACCTTTCATTTCAGTTATTTTAGCTCTGGGGGTGTATTAGGCTCCTAGAGCTGAAACCAAAAATAATAGTTTAAACAAATGGGTGTTTGTTTCTCTTACACAAAACTCTTAGGAGCCCTTAGCTCGTGTGGTAAGGGATGGCATCGCAGACTCAGCTCCTCATACGGCCACCTGCTCATCACAAAGGTGTTGATCTCATTGTCCAAGGTGGCTCACCACCATCTCATTCATGTTCCCACCCATGGGAAGGTGAAAAGTAGAGGGCATGTGCCCCATCTACTTAGGGGTGGCACCTGAAAGTTGCACACATCACAGTCACATCCCATTGGCCAGGTTATCCACAAGGCCACACCTACTGGGACAAGAGGCTGGGAAATGTTTCCCTTATTCTGGGTCGTTGTGTACTCGGATATAATTTGGGGTTTGGTTACTGCACAGAGGAGAAAGTAGATTTAGGAAAACAGCTAGTTATCTCTGCCACAGCAGCAACATTCTGAAAGGGCAGCTCTTGTAGGCAATGTGGGGCCTCTCCTAGAAAAAAATTATAGAGGGCAATATTTACAAACCAGGATTGTGGAATATTTGTCTTTAAGCTCTGACTCCATCAAAGATGCTATTCATTCCACCTTGGCAGTGGGAAATTAATTTTTCTGTTAGTTTTAAAATGGAGCATTTTCTCCTTCCTAAGTAGTATATGATAATTATAGAAAACTTAGAAAATGTAGGAGAGCAAAATGAACCCAATGAAGATACTCAGCAGTTTGCAGTTCAGAAGTCATAAGTAGAGAGGTGAGAGTGGCAATCCTGCGACTGGAGCCGCCTCTGAATAAGAGAGAGGAGTGAGGTGATAATGGCTGAGCCCCAAGTAGGAGGAGAAGGTGGAGCAGTAGTCGGGAAACTTCCCAAAATGCCTCGGCAACCACTGTGGATGACCCATATTGCTTGATTTATCATGAATAACTCAGTGCTTGTAGATACTATTTTCTTGATGAACACCACTGCAGCATCTTATTAATAACTATGCAGGTGTTCCTAGAATGCTTACAAAGTGAAGGTTAGAATAAAAGTCAGGGACCAGGGCTTCTGGTCCCACAGTGTCACCTCAAGACCCACAGAGGAAGACATGGTTCACAGCTAACAGTGCTTCTGAAAAGCAGTAACCATGGGAATACAGATGAGCAGAGACTCATTGGTTTAAACGTGCCTCACCAATGGGGAAACTTGTTGCATTAAAATCCTCCCTAAGACAAACCTCTATTAAACAAGGTATGTGAGGTGGAAAAAGTAAGACAGAGCTTCCTGCCCGACAGTACACTAAATCCCTGAGGCCATTTCTTGATAAGTGCCCTATATTAGTTCCAGGTGACTTGGTCAAAGGCCATGTAGTGGAAACCTAGTTGGTCAAATTGGTCCCAAATTTTAGTCCTCAGTTTCTGGGCTGGTGAAATAACCCTGTGGGCAGTTATGCTCAGACACGTGCTCATGAGCGTCACTCCCTAGCCAACGTTCAAAACCAGAGTTGCTGACACTGTTGCCATGGCTGGCATTAGAAATGTACCAAAATACCAGAAAATCCCTGAAGATCCCTTCAGTTTATTATTTCCTCTGTGTTCTCTCATTACAAAAACCAATCCTTGTTCGTTCCAGAAAACCCATCTCATCCACATAAGTCCACCTAAAGACTACCCAACCTAATCTTTGTTTTTTCATGTAAAAATATCCCATAGATACAATTTTATAGTTTCACAAAGATAATACCAAACTACCTTTTCTGATTTGTAATCATTTTTTTAAGTTTCAAAAGTGGTCAACCTTTCATCTGAAATTGGGAAAAGGCAGCCAGCAAACAAGATGATTGGGGTTGACGAGGTAGAAAACCCATTTGGGGACGCAAAGAAGGAGGAAAAAATGTGTGAGAAGAGGGCTGGAGTCTCTAAGCCCGGCATAGTCACGAAGGGGAAGGTAATCAACCCCAAGTTCTGGTCCCCTCCCAGACTCTGGTGGCCCTCTGTGGAGGTCCTTGACCCAGTGAATCCGAAGAACATCGTGGCAGGGAGATAGGAAGGCGCTGGCAGAAACACCACGAGATGGTGACCGCGCATGTTCTCAGCCCACAGCCTGGGCTCTGGTCTGAATCCCCCACACGCTCCTGGACCAGCTTCAAGAAAACACAGATCCAAACAGGCGGTCTCATCACTGAGAGAGGATACGGCGCTGATCAGAGAGAGGGAGATGGAATGCTCTAGGGTTTCACTTCTCCTGCAAGATGATCCAATACAAACACCTTCAAGCAGGTGTTAGCATGGAAATCAATATGGCCAAGACACTGGACCTTGTGTTGCTCTGTAGCAAGCACTGGCTACTTCTCACTTGAAGCCAAGCAGATGGAAAATCAAACTATGGCAGTGCTGCTGACTACCTGATGCCCCCACCTCTGCAAGGTTCCCTCCTCTGTGACTCTCCAGGGTCCTTGAAGCTAGGGGCCAGGGCAGGAACACAGCAGGAAAAGAAGCACATTTCTTCTTATATTTTCTGTTGGAATTCCTATACCAGCACTGATGTACTAAGGTCTATGGACTCTGACTCATTGAACCCTCACACCGCGCTGGTGGGGTGGGTACTGTTATGCTCCCATTTCGCAGATGAGGGAGTCAAGGCAGAGGACCTGGAGGTCGCTTGTCTAAGGTCCCATGGCCGGAAAGCAGCAGAGCCTGGATTCAGACCCAGGATGTACATCCCCAAAGCCCAGGGCCCTAACCACCTGCTATTCGGCCTTTGGGGCGGGTGCAATATGAAAATTTATTGAATGAATAAATTATTATCGCGCACAACCTAGTAGGGGCAAATACCTTCTGGTTGTTTTCTTAGCTCCATTTAAGAATGACCACACAAACTTTTTTCTTCCTGTAATTTCACCCAGCTAAAACCGAAACGACTCCATGAGCAGGTTATTAATGGTTAGAAGAATGACTTCAACAATGTTCCTTCCTCATCGGACCTTTTTGTGTTTGCACAGTAAAATACACCCAACATAAATTTACCATTTTAACCAGTTTTAGGTATTTAGTTCAGTGACACTAAGTTCGTTTACATTGTCATGCAAATATCATCACCATTCATCTCCAGAACTTTTTCATCTTCCCAAATTAACCTGTGTACCCCTAAAGAACTTGCCGCTCCCCTCCCCCAGCCTCTGCAACTGCCATTCTCTATGAGTTTGACTATCCTAGATACCTCATACAAGTGGAATAATCTTTGTCCTTTCGCATTATTTCATTTAGCATGATGTTTTTAAAGTTTATCCATACTGTAGCCTGTGTCAGGATTTCTCATTTTTAAAGCCGTGTCATACAGTCTATTGTATGTAGGGAGCACATTGTGTTTATCCAATCATCTGATGACGGACATTGGGTTGTCTCCACCTTTTAGCTATTAGGAAAGATGCTATGAGCCAGCATCTGTTTACGTCTGCTTTCGGTTCTTTTGGATACATAGCCAGAGGTGGGATTGATGGATCACGTGGTAACTCTGCTTGACTCTTTTAGGAGCCACCAGACTCTTGCGCTCTTTCTGTCATTCGATCTCCACCATCAGGAATCGCACACATTGGAAGCAAGTTATACCTAATATGCTCCTTATGATTCTCTTAATAATGTCATGGATTTTGGCATGGATTTATACGCAGATGAATAAATGGGTAGGTTTGTTTGGGTCTGTTTTGGTTCTTAGTTTACTAAGTGCTGTGGTAAACATGATATTATTCCATTTGCCGGGGGCATAGGGGTGCACATTCTGGTTTAAAAGCAGGCACCAAGCATACCTAGAAGGGAGGCGAGTCATTTTATCGGGTTCTGTCCTCAGGGCAGCTAGTGTAAAAGGAATCCTAGTAATTCGCACGAAGTCATGCAAAGCTCAACAGAAGTTCTGGAAAGCAAAAAAGGTAAAGGGAGGAGAAGAAAGCTTTCTCACGCTAAGGAGTTTTCAAATAAACCCAGGGCCACTTTTAGAGCCTCAGGCCCTTAATCATAGCCCCGAGTTATTCACATTCTGGGTTCTTTCTGGGTAAAGTACCCTACGGGTCCCTTCTCTGGCACACCACAGACGTTGGAGTGGTGAGCAAATTGGGTTTTGCAGATTTTCAGTCTCCTCGGTTTGGAACTGACTCATTGATGATGTGAGGAAGCCACCATCAGTTTGCCTTTCAAAGCCATCACCAGGAGAGCTTCATTGTTTTAGAGCGGTATGCTAAATTGAAGGGGTTCTTTAAAATCATGTGGAACTCTGGGTGCCTGGGCTCCGCACAGTTCTCTGGTTTAGTGTCCCAGTCTTGAGCCTCTTGGGTACAATTTAAAAAAAAAAAATCTGCCTCTTTCCAGAGTGGGCAAATGGTGTCAGGCTCACAGCTTGGAGTTGGGGAGGGCTGGAAGTCCAAGTTCGTGCCAGACTTCCAGTCCATCTTGCTCTCTGCTGGTCTCCACTTTCTTCAGTGCCTGCAGGCTCCAATGTCCATGTCTTGCTCTGTGGCGCTCTCCTCTGGAGGCTGAGGCGTGACGTGACCCCGCCTGCAAAATCCCTTCCCATCCTCCCACCCACTGGCCACGTTCGGATCAGAGAGCTCTCCTGATTCTGGAGGGATAGGAGCTTGTATTTTTACTTCGTGGTCTCATTATTTGGACTTACCCTGTGGAAGAAAACAAAGATATTACTTTTCCATCATCTTGAAATCGGAGGCTTCTCTCCCTTCCCCCAGAAGAGATGGCATCTGCCACTGGATAAGAAGTGGAAGAAAGCAAGGAGTCTTAAGATGAAGTGTCTGGGAAGAGTGGCTTTTGTTGTTTTCTTGCTGTGATCATAAAACTGCAGCTAGAATGCCGTTCTGACCCTGAACCGGGCCCTGTGCTAGACACCCTTATTATCTGTCATCAGTGTGATAATCCTGTAAAGCAAATATTATTCATGGTTTATCCACGAGGAATCTAATGCTCAGTGAGTTTCAGAAAGGAACCCAAGCACCCGGACCAGTGCGGCTCAGTCGGTTGGGCGTTATCCCGCAAAACGAAAGGTCACTGATTCAATTCCTGGTCAGGGCACATGCCTGGGTTGTGGGTTCGGTCCCCGGTCAGAGCACATGCAGGAGGTAGCCAACTGATGCATCTCGCACACATTGATATTCTTTTCCTCTCTTTCTCCCTCCTTTCCTCTCTTTCTAAAAATAAATAAATACATTTTTTAAAGAAGAAATGAGCCGAAGGCCGCATCCTGAGTGCTTCAAATGACAGAGCCAGAACTGTCAACCAGATTTGCTTGCATCTAAAGCCTGTTGCACATAGCTTGACACCAAGAACTCTAAAAAGTGCAGTTTGTTCTCTCATTTTGTTTAAAAAAAAAAAAAAACCTGATATCTCTGGTGCATGTCTAGGCAGTTATGGAAAGGAAATCCCAAGTAAATCTTAGGAAAATTTACTGTTGCCTCAGAGCAAGTGTTGAAATATTTCTTGCCTACTAACTCACTCGACCTTTCGAAGTCCCTTTTAGTCCTCTGATTCTGTAGGCAGGGTTTTTTTATTCTTTTTTAGAATCTGATAACTAACAGCAGACAGTCAGATGACTGTATCTGTTATCTTCATTGTCTTGATTTAGTTTTTCCTTCCAAAAGCTCTCACACACATTGGTCGATGGGCCCTATTTCGGGCTGCACTGTTTTTTTTATTTATGGTTTTTTGTGTGTGTTACTACTCAGAGGCACCCAGGGGAGACCTCCGCAGACTTTCCTGATTACCAGATGTCGCCCTTTCTATGTAACAACCATCTACTCACCACTTCCTCTTGCCAAGAAATGAGAAAAGCATTTGCATTTGGAAAACTGAGCTGAGACACGTGAAGCATATTAAGAAGGGCGGCCTCCCCAGAATCCACATGAACTTTTGCCGTCTTAGTTTATTTTGCTTAAAGATAAAATGCACACAGTCTTGTTTGTAGTTAAGGCTAACAACTGCTTGTCTAACAGGGAGAAGATTCCACTTGGGCTGTTTCGACTTCATTATATGTAAATTATGTTCTAAGTAATCTTTGAACCAGTATAACATGTATAGCCAGTGTTTATTTTTTTATGCTTTGGAATATTTCATTGTTGATTTTAAATGATGGCTGATGATGGATGAGTGTTTAACATGCAAAATAATGCTGTATCCCCAGGAATTCTGGGGGAGACAGGAGGGTGCAGGGGAGTCTCAACTGTTCTTCTCTCGAGCGGGGACATGATATTAGTTATACAATTAAGAACAAGCAGCCAAGGAGAAGTGAACTTTTAGCTGAGCAGCTATTTAAATGAAATGTGCCCACCCTAAAGCTCAGATCTTCTCCTGACAGAGCTCCATCTTTTGAAAACATATCAAAACATATCTCATTTAATTTCATAAAAAGGCAAAGGACATATTACTTTTGACTCCACTGTGTGGACAGACCCAACCCCTTGAAATGCCCAAGTTTGATGTCTTAGATGTGGAAAGAGAGAGTGTGAGGATTGCGACCACTTGCATGAACTTCAAAATGCCAAACAAACATCTCTGGGGTTATACCTTGGATGCACCATTTAAGTAGAAACAGCCAAATAGAACCATATGTTTAAATTGTGGTGTTATGAGATGTGAGTATCAAAAACACATGCTTTTGCCCTCCATCCAACTTTCTCATGAATCGTTTGAGTTTTAGACCATCAAGTGCACTGCTTTTCCTCCTATAGTTTTCGGTCAGACAGCCTCATATAATACAGTGAGTAATAACCGTAAAATTGTAATGAATGCTCTGTTAAGCCGGTTTTCTTTTTTGTTTATTGGGAACTTGGACTTTCTTAAACCATGGAAAACTGGGCAAAGTTTAAGTTTCATGGAATATAAAGGTAGATCCTCTACCTCTGTTAGAAATAATAATTATCGGGGATCAAGATGGCGGAGGAGTGAATGGAAGTCACACTGACCTCCTCCCAGGACCAATCTGGAATTACAACTAAATTGTGGAGAAATCACCAGGAACAAACAACTAAACAATAGCGAGAAAGAAGCCTTATAACCTCGGACAGACAGAAGAATCAGTTCAGCATAACCTGACTGGTAAGAAGTACAGCAGAGATGCAAGAAGGCTGGCTGAGCACCTGCAGGCGGCAGCACCAGAGGGATATCTAAGCAGCCAGTTGGATCCCCCTGAGAAGAACGGGGTCTAAACCATAAGCAGAGATCCCCAGCCTATAGCACCAGAGCCCAATAAGTACACAGGCAACAGCCATCTGCAAAAAGCAGCAGGGCTGCTCTCTGCCAGAGATGGATGGCTGGAGACTGAAAGAGCTGTTTGAAGGGCCAACACATAAATTTTCATTTGCAGCCACCTACCCTGGGCTCCAGCAGAGGTGGGGGCAGAGTCGGCTAGAGCCACCTGAGGAGAGACTGGGGACAGAGGCTTGGGGGAGGGAACTAAGAGAGTAGCCATGAGGATTCTGGTGCTGAGTCATCCCCCACGCGGCAGCAGCCATCTTTCTCAGGCAGGCCACTCCCCTAAGCAGCAGCCTGAGAGGAAATAATAGCCCCTCCCTCAAGAGGGACTCTGCCCTGGCCCTGTGGTGCTTAAGCACCTGACTACTGAGCGCAGGGTGGCAGCCACAGACAGTCAATCCCTGCAAAGGGGGGGCAGAGTGGACTGGGGGTGCTTGAGGAGAAACTGGGGACAGAGACTTTGGGGAGAGAAACGAGAGAGTAGCCCCCGGGATCCTGGTGCTGAATCATACCCCATAGGGCAGCAGCCATCAAGCGCACACAGACCACTCTCCTCCGAGCAGCAGCAGCTTGAGGGGAAACATTAGCCCCAACCCCAGGAGGGACTCTTCCCCACCCTATGGTGCTTCGGCCTCACTGCTGAGCACAGAGTGACCAGATTAACAACTGAAGGAGACAGCCACAGACAGTAGATCCCAGGAAGTCTCAAACAGGCTGCCTAAGGTCAGACAGGGTCAACATCTGACATCACCAGAGGTGGACCCAGAAAGAAAAAAATAGCAGTAAATAATACAGGCTACCAAGACTAAATCCACTGTGGTCTTCTCCATGATTTGTGATATTTTCTTTACTACATAGCTTTTTAATATTCATTTCTTATCCATCAAGTTGGTGCATATTAAGTCACTAGATTTTATACTATAACTTATTTCTCTCCTTTCTTATAATAGTCTTAATCTCTTTACAACCTTACTAATACTGGTTCATTTGCTGTTGATAGTGGGATTGCAAGGGGCAGTTATTTTTGCAGTCATGGTTTAGTTTCCTGGGCTTTGTGATTTTGCTCTGGCAGCTAATAATGTGAAGACAAACAACCCCCAAATCGAAAGGAAAGGAGGAATCCTCAGAAAGACTACTAAATGAAACTGAGGCCAGTAAACTATCAGATATTGAGTTCAAAACAGTGGTTATAAGGAAAGTCACTGAACTCAGTGAGCTCAGTGAGAATTACAAAAAACTGCAGGGAAACTATGAGGAATTTATTGCAAACTATATCAGCATGAAAAAGGACATAGACACTATCAACAAGAACCGAAAGGAAATGAAGAATACAATTTCTGAGTTGAAGACCACAGTAGAAGGAATCAAAGGCAAGCTCGATGACACAGAGGATCGAATCAGCGAGCAGGAGGACCTGGTAGAAAAAAACTCCCAGAAAGAGCAAGAAAATGAAAAAATGGCTCAAAAAGAATGAAGAGGGGTTAAGAGAAATGCAGGACAATATGAAACATAATAATATCCGTATAATAGGAATACTAGAAGGAGAAGAAGAGGAGTGAGGGATGGAAAACCTGCTGGATAAAGTAATGATGGAAAACTTCCCTAAATTGAGGAGAGAAAGTCACACAAGTCCAGGAAGCACAGAGGATCCCAATCAAGATGAACCCAAAAAGACCCACTCCAACACATATCATAATTAAAGTGGCAGATATCAAGGACAAAGAGAGAATCTTAAAGGTAGCAAGGGAGAAACAGGAAGTAACATACAAGGGAGCCCCAAGAAGGCTAGTGGCTGACTTCTGCACAGAAACACTACAAGCCAGAAGGGAATTGCAAAAAATATTCTGAGTGATGAAAAGCAAAGGGCTGCAACCAAGACCACGCGACCCAGCAAGGCTCTCAATTAAAATGGAAGGTGAAATAAGGAGTTTCCCAGACAAAAGAAGGCTAAAAGAATATACCTCTTCCAAACCAGCATTATAAGATATGCTAAAGGGACTGCTTTAAGAAGATGAAGAAAAAGAGTGAGAGAGAGAGAGAGGAACACAGGTACAAAGGGAAAAATGATTACTTATCAATAATAACTTTAAATGTAAATGAAATAAGTGCTCCAATTAAAAGACATAGAGTAGCTGAATGGCTAAGAAAACATGACTTGCACATATGCTGCCTACAAGAGACCCACCTCAGAACAAAAGATCTACACAGACTGAAAGTAAAGGGTCGGAAAAAATATTCCAAGCAAATGGACAGGAAAAAAAAACCAAGGTAGCAATACTTATGTCAGACAAAATAGACTTCAAAACAAAGGGCATAAAAAGAAACACAGAAGGACACTTCATAATACTCAAAGGAAGAATCCATCAAGAAAATATAAACATTGTAAACCTATATGCACCCAACATAGGAGCACCCAAGTATATAAGGAAACTCCTGGATGACTCCAAGAAAGATATAGACAGCAACACACTTATAGTAGGGGATTTTAATACCCCACTGTCAACAATGGATAGATCATCCAAACAAAATATCAACAAGAATGTTGTGGAACTGAACAACACATTAGATCAAATGGACTTAACTGATATATATATAGAATCTTTCATCCCAAAGAAGAAAACTACACATTCTTTTCAAATGCACATGGAACAGTTTCAAAGATAGACCACATGATAGGACTGAATGACACAGAAACTAAAAGAACAATTCAAAGCATCAATAAACCCAGGAGCTTGTTCTTTGAAAAGATAAACAAAAGCAACAAGCCTTTAAGCAGACTCATCAAGAAAAAAAGAGAGAGGGCACAAATAAATAAAATCAGAAATGAAAGAGAAGAAATTACAACTGATACCATAGAAATACAAAGGATTATAAGAAATTACTATGAATAACTATGCCAAGAAATATGAAAACCTGAGTGAAATGGACAAATTTCTTGAAAAATATAATCTTCCAAAATTGAATGAAGAAGAAGCAGAAAGCCTGAACAGACCAATAACAGCTGGTGAAATTGAAACAGTAATCAAAAAACTCCAGGCACACAAAAGCCCTGGACAAGATAGTTTCACAGGAAAATTTTAGAAAACGTTTAAGAAAGAGCTAGCCCCTGTCCTTCTCAGACTATTCCAAAAATCCAAGAAGAGGGAAGATTTCCCAACTCTTTTTATGAGGCCAGCATCATCCTAATCCCCAAACCAGATAAAGACACAACAAAGAAAGAAAACTACAGGCCAATATTGCTGATGAACATAGATGCTAAAATCCTCAATAAAATATTGGCAAACCGCATTCAGCAATACATTAAAAAGATCATACACCATGATCAAGTGGGATTCATCCCAGGAATGCAAAGATGGCACAATATTCACAAATCAATAAATGTAATACATCACATAAACAAAAGGAAAGACAAAAATCACATGATCATATCAATAGATGCAGAAAAGGAATTTGATAAGGTACAGCACCCATTTATGATAAAAACACTCAGCAAAGTCAGAACAAAGGGGGCATACCTCAACACAATAAAGGCCATATATGAGAAACCTACATCCAACATTATACTGAATTGGCAAAAACTAAAAGCTTTCCTACTAAATTGGGAATAAGACAAGGATGTCCACTTTCACCACTTCTATTCAACATAGTATTAGAAGTCCTAGCCACAGCCATCAGACAAGAAAAGGAAATAAAAGGCATCCAAATTGGAAAGAAGGAAGTAAAGCTGTTATTGTTTGCAGATTACATGATAGTGTACATAGAAAACCCTGTAGACTCCACCAAAAAACTACTCAACCTAATAAGTGAATTTGGCAAAACAGTAGGATACAAAGTGAATATTCAGAAATTGAAGGCATATTTGTACACCAACAATGAAATATTAGAATCAGAAATCAGGGGGGGAAATCCCATTTACTATAGTAACAAGAAAAATAAAGCACCTAGGAATAAACTTAACCAAGGAGATTAAAGGCCTATACTCTGAAAACTACACAGCACTGAAGAAAGAAACTAAGGAAAACACAAATAAATGGAAGCATATACCATGTTCATGGACTGGAAGAATTAACATCATCAAAATGTCCATACTACCCAAAGCAATTTATAGAGTCAACACAATCCCTATTAAAATACCACTGACATATTTCACAGATATAGAACGAACATTTAAAAAATTTATATGGAATTATAAATGACCCCAAATAGCTGCAGCAATTTTGAGAAAGAAGAACAAAGTAGGAAGGATCACTATATGTGACATCAAACTATATTATAAGGCCACTGTAATCAAAACAGTCTGGCACTGGTATAAGAACAGAGACAAAGATCAATGGAACAGAATAGAGAGCTCAGAAATAAACCCATGTCTCTATGGTAAATTAATATTTGACAAAGGGGACAGAAGCATAAAATGAAATAAAAATAACCTCTTCAACAAATGGTGTTGGAACATCTGGACAGCTACATGCAAAAAATGAAATTCAACCACCAACTTACACCACAAACAAAAATAAGCTCAAGACAGGTAAAAGACTTCAATATAAGTCACAAAACTGTAAAAGTCCTAGAGGAGAGCATAGGCATGAAAATCTCAGATATTCCACACAGCAATATTTTCACCGATATGTCCCCTAGAGTAAGGGACATAGGAAAGAATAAACACATGGGACTTCATCAAAATAAGAAGCTTCTGCACAGCTGAAGAAAACATCAGCAAAATGAAAAGGGAACCAACTGTAAGGGAAAATATATTTACCGATGATAACTCGGACAAGGGTTTGATCTCCAAAATATATAAAGAACTCACACAACTCCACTCCAGAAAGACAAACAACCCAATTTAAAAATGGGCAAAGGACCTGAACAGACACTTCTCCAAGGAAGACATACAGAGGGCCCGCAGACATATGAAAGGATGCTCAGCATCACTAGCCATCAGAGAGATGCAAATGAAAACCACAGTGAGATACCACTTCACACCAGTCAGAATGGCCTTCCTAAACAAATCAACAAACAACAAGTGCTAATGAGGATTTGGAGAAAAGGGAACCCTAGTACACTGTTGGTGGAAATGCAGACTGGTACATCCACAGTGGAAAAGAGTATGGAATTTCCTCAGAAAACTAAAAATGGAACTGCCTTTTGACCTGGCAATTCCACTGCTGGGATTATACCCTAAGAATCCTGAAACACTAATTCAAAAGAACCTATGCGCCCCAATGTTCATAGCAGCACAATTTACAATAGCCAAGAATTGGAAGTAACCTAAGTGCCCAACAGTAAATGAGTAGATCAATAAACTGTGGTACATTTACACAATGGAATACTACGCAGAAGAAAGAAAGAAAAGAAAGAGAGAAAGGAAGGAAGGAAGGAAGGAAGGAAGGAAGGAAGGAAGGAAGGAAG
>PVJD01006233.1:0-101685 GCA_004026545.1 Mormoops blainvillei
TATTTCCTTGATATAAATACACAGGTTGGGATCATTAGTTCAAAGAAATAGATGTTTCTTTTTAGTAATGTGATATATTTTGACAAATTGACATATAGAAAGTTGCCCTGAACGGTTCTACAGGCTGTGTAGTGGATGATTTATTTCCTCAAAACAAAGACAATCCAGGGAGCCTCATTCCCGTTAATCTTTGCTATGTTGATAGGCAAAAAATGGTACTTCACTCTTACTTCAATGTTCATTTTTTGATTATTAATATATCATTAAATGTTTGGGCTACTTTCCTTGGTAAATTTTCTGTATGTGCTTACCATTATCTGATATACTTTAAATTTCACCCTATTATCTATTTATTGTCTGTTTTCTACAGCTACTATATAAATTCCATGAGATCAAGAATTTTTATTTGTTCACTGCTATCAATAAAAAACTGAAAACAGGACCTGGCACATCTAAGATATTCAACCAGCTTGTTGAATAAATTAATGTGATGCTGCTCTTATAAAGGTGAGTCAAAAATACATAGACTCCGCCTTTATAGAGTTTACAATACAGTAAGAAGATAGACACAAAATAAATAAAGAAATAAATATGTTACTACGAATGTAGGAAAATAGAAAATATGCAAGCAGGGACTGGGAGGCTACAATGATAAAGATTAGAGGATGTGGAGGGTTTCCACTTACATGGAGTCATTAGGAAACAGCTTTCCAAAAATGATCATCCAAGAAGAGAGACAAGTATGTATAGAGATTCTAAGGGAAGAAAGATAGATGGAGTCTAGGAAAACACCAAAAGTCTGGTATGGCTGCAGCATTATTGGAGATAAAATAAGGGAATGAACTGGACTTACCAGCCATAGTGAGGAGTTTGGATTTTATTCAAAGTGCAATGGGAAGTCTTTTAACAGTTTTAGTCAGGGACATGAATTGATAACATTTATGTTTTTAAAAGCTCTCTTTGACTGCTTCGTGAAGAATGTATTGAGGGAAAGAGAGAAAGTGCAAAGGGCAGTTAGGAAGCTCTTGTAATAGTCTAGTCAAGTAATAATGATTGTCTGGGATACAATGAGGGTAGAGGATCCATAATTAGATTTGAAATCCATTTGGATGGTAGAATGTACAGGGCTTAATGAATAACTGGATATGGGAGATGAGGAAGATGCACAAATTATAAATGTCTCCTGGGTTTCTGGTTAAGCAAATGGATATATAGCAGTGTAATTTACCAAGACAGGAAAAACAGGGGGAGAGTTCAGATCTTAAATATTAAACTGTCTTTGCATGTATGAAATACACCCTGATTAACCATGACATATTATTACACTGTTTGATTCTTAGGCTTAAAATTTTAAGTTGAATTTCTAACACAAGCTTACTCTACCCAGTCATTACCCATGAGAACTGGTTTACAATATTATTTTAGAAACCTCCTGCTCTGAACACCCTGGTAATACAAATTTCAGAAAGTTACATATGCTGTAGGAACTTCATGGTCCAATCACTCTGAAACATCCAACCAAGATGGTAGGTTGTTAAGGAGGCAAGTTAACACCTTTCTCAAACATTGCTGTTTTACTAACTTCGTAAGAGTTCAGCATTGATATAAATAATTCTTGTTTTCAGGAGTCCTTATTTTCTACATAATAAAGCCCAAACTTAGCCTGCATTCCTTGTTCCACTAAAAGTTCCCGACTAGAATTTCTCTGGTTATGCTTTCTATACTTCAAACTCCTACTACACAGAAAGTGTGGTCAACAAATTGGCAGTATTGATATGACTTGAGAGCTTGTTAAAATCATAGAATCTCAGGCCCCATTCCAGACCTCTTAAATCAGAATCTGCATTTGAACAAGACACTCAGGTAATCATATGTACATAAAAATTGAAGAAGCACTGTTCTAAAGGACAAGCTTTTTCTCATGTACAACAGCTGTTCACTTCTCAGTTCCTGTGCATTTGCAATACATGTGCTGTCTCCTCCCCCTAAAATCCCATTTCTTCTAACCAAAAATGTCCAAATTCTGCCTGCTGCATTTATTACTAAATATGTTATTTTTTTCTTGGTCATTATTAATTGGGGTTTATCATTATATTTTAACTGGCTAACTTTATTATATAAGAAATTTGTGATTCTTTTTAGTATTTCTTTTTAACTTAATGAACTATCTCATCTGTCTCATGGATTTTACTCGATGGCAACTAGTTTGCCTGATACATAATCACATACCTCCCTTACATGCATGTGATATTTTCTATAATTTCTGCTTGCTGCCTTATGAAATAATTATTACTACAGATGTCTTATCTCCAACTCTAGATGTTCTTTAAAGTGACGGTTCCTATGTGATTAATATTTGTGATATCTACAATACTGTTCTTATACATATATAATGCTGAATAACATTAGTTGACTAAATTAGTGAATGAACCGACAGCATATACACATGATCCGGTCATTCTGAGGTTACCAGCTCTGACCCAGGCAATCTCTGAATCAATGTCAAGGCTCCTCAAAGTGAAGTGTTGCCAGAAAGCTTGAATTTCGCCAGGGCAAGGTAACACAGCTAGAACACATTTGTATTCTGTGTGCCAAAACATTTCATTGCGATGGTGATTTTATTTGTGCCATGAGCCAGAAAAGAAGCAATCGAACAAACAGATGAGGCAAAATATACAGTGTCATCAGAATAACCATGCCTTTAGACAATAACTTCCTTGATATTCTTGAGTAGGTATGGGATACAGTATTTGGGAGTTCTTCTAAACCTGTGCCATTTGTCCCATTAATAATGTCTATCTTTCTATGGCCCTGACAAATATTTATTTCAAAGTTGGAGGAGACAATATTATTAGTTTTTTAGCTTTAGTGTTGTCCTTTCTTTTCTTCTAATCAGTCAACAAAACTGTGTTATGCTTGTTTTCCTGTAGCAAATGGTGTGTGCTTCCTTATAATAAATCAGGTGCTTAGTGTCTCATGTCTATAGTCTAACATGTTACCAAACTTCATAATATGTGCTCAAACACAGTAAGACAAATATGAAATTCTAAAGCAGTACTGTATGATATTTTATTAAGGCTCAAAATTAAGAGTCTCTAGAACATAAGTGTAAATATGGGCAGTATCAACAGAGCACAAACAAGAGATCTCTAAAGCTTGGTACTAAAAATTCTATACAACACTAGCTTTTCCAATAAATATTAGGCTTCAAATACTACTTTTTCCTAAGTCAGAGCAGTAGTTTCTTTGAAAAATATCACCTACCAGTGGCCTTCATCAATAGAGAGTATGGTTTATTAAAGTCTGATTTTAACCACTGATTAATTTTAATTTCTTTAATTGCTTTGATCTCTCTTTACTTTTTATTTCCTGAACAATACTCTGAGCATTTTTATTTTTAGGATTAATGTCCTTGTGTAGGTGCCACATACTTAAAGCACATATAGAAAGGTGCTATAAAAATACTTAACATGTTATGGAAATATCTTCTCTATGTCAATTTGTACACAAGGTGGTGGAAAACATCTACAAGTAGTGAAACCTTCCTGAAACACAAGTTAAGAGATCCTAGTAACACCCAGTCCAGCTTCCTGGGCATGTGGCCTATGAAGTAGCACATGGTCCATCCTCAGAAAGGCCCCAGCCTTGGTTTAACATTCTTCTGTGGCTATCTTAAAATTCTTAGAAATTTTATCTTTGAACTTTTGTTTTATAATTGAAGGTTCTGACAACTGAAGGTAGTACAATGGAGCAAGTGCATGAGCGAAGGAGAAATGTGCAAGATGTGTGTCTGTCACCCATTCCTTGTTGCCTCACTCACATATAGGGCTCATGATACCCCATGAGCACATAATTCTGGGGTCCCACAATGTGTGGGACTACAGCAAAATCCAAGTGAGAGGACATGGTAAATGTATTATGTCTATGGCTGTATAAGTAAGGGTGTTGGCAGTCCAGCTAGGCGACGTCTCCCATATAACCAGAATTTGCTCTGAATGTAGAAAGAAGGCAATGGGTGTTCTAAGAAACATGAATGACCAAGAATCTTATTGTAGCCTTTCTTACTTGTGTTATTTCCATTTAGTAGCCAATCACTTATGCTGAAAATGATGATATAAAAGGAAAGGGATGATAAAGAAGCCCATAGTTCTTTTTCCTTTCACTTATTCGTGATTCATCAATAAGCCAAAAACAAAGATTGTGGGTGGGAGATGCACATATCAAGAAGTGAAATACAAACAGTCAGGTTAATTTTGTATAGCATTTTCACTGTTCTGGTAAGAGAAACACAAGAGAAATACATATTTACGCATTAGCTACAGGATACAAATTATGTCATTTCAGTGATTATGCATACAAGTTAAATGGCCCTATATTTGCATTTAAAACTGACATTGCACAATGTAAAGATGAATGGTAAAGTTCATACTAATAATTTAAAATTTTACCTTAGAACAACATTAAACAAAGCAAATTTAGAAAATCACTATGGTAAGTTGAAAGAACTGGAAGAAAGCAAATAAGCATTATACTTGAGCATCCTTAATGGCCCCCTTTCCCCTGCTTTTTAAACTACAGGCCCTAAGTTTTCATCTTGCAGTGGCCCTTGGGTATGACTGCTGTATTAGGGGATGTGTATGCTTATGTGTATTTGTGTGTAGATCATGTTGGTCTCACAGAGAAATAAAATGGTTACATTTTTTAGGGTTTTTATTATAAAGGGCAGAGGCAATTCCTAGGGCACTGCATGTTGGTTGGTTCTGGATATGCTGGTCAAAGAGAGAAAATGGGGAAAGACTCTGACAAGCCATCAGAAATGAATCTCACTCTTTAATTGATTAAGTTAAAAAATCTACTTTTTTTTCAAGGAACTAGTGTTCTACCTACCACGCTTACCTTGGAAAAGGTCATTCTTAAATGATATTCCCATATTTGGAAAGTTGAAGCAACCTCTTACAAGTAAGCCATTTATTCTTTTCTTGCTGACCAGACAGGCCTCAAATGCATTTATCCCCTCTTTATTACTGAAAAAAATGTTGACTATCAAAAGGGGGCAAACATTTTGCTAGAGGATTCTGGTTCTACCATTTCATTGTAAATTTGTAAGAAAAACTAAAAAGCTATAATTATTATTATCCTTCCACCCAATTTAAGGCCCACCAAAATGAAATAAGCAAACTTATTTGTTTTTTGCTTTTTTTTTTTTGGTCTTTTTCGAAAAGCCTAATTTTCTCCCCAAAATTTGTTTCTAAGTTGTGGTAGCTAGTTTTGTAATAGTGGTCATCCTCATAAGCAGTCAAAAAGGTAACAGCTGTTTCAAAACGGCCATAGGCATCAATTTTAATGTATGTACTGGGTGTTTTAAAAGATGAAGAGCTAACTCTAACAGGAATAGATTGAATTATTTATGGAGGTTGTATTGATTACTTTTGGAATCAGAATTTTGTCTTCTGCTCCAGCAGTCAAATTCCTTTACTATATTTAATTTAATTTTAAGGTTTTTATACAACTTGTGTATCCCATACATTTAATATGTTCTTCCATAAAAAAATGTAGACACCTTATAGTTAACATCTAGATTTTTGGTGTTTGAATAAACTCTTTATTGGACATTAGGGAGTAGGGAAAATCATGTTTCTCTTATGTGTTCAGAAAAGAAAAGATGACTTCAGAAAAGAAAAAAAATATCATGCACACTATGGTAAACTGTTTACTATGGTAAAGATTATGAGAATTAATGAAGAGAATCAAAAGGCCCTTTAACAGCATATCAACAAGAAAATCATACTAAATTATCAATTCATGCCATTAACAAAAGTGATGTCCTAACATTTTTAGTAAGACATGCCCAAAGCTCATCAAGGACAATCTCTTAGGTAATAAGTAAAATAGAGTAAAATACTAGTTGAATCTAATGACCTATTTTGATCCTTCTAATTCCTTTTTTTTTTTAAATGACTCCATTACCACTTTCCCTGAAAGGATAATTAACAACATCTGGGAATCTGATTTACTGACATTATTCTTGGTGGGCACAACAGAAGATGCAGTCACCTAGTAATCAAAAACAATGTGGCCAGATGTTCCACATCAACTAACTACCAACACATTTAAGCAGATACCCCTGACTAATGTGGTGGTAATGAAAGCATTGCTTACAAATGAAAATCAGACATGCACGTACCCTGACATCTGTGATGTTCATTTCATCAACTGAGCTTTTAATGACAATTAACTTGCATTTTTTCACATGCCAAATATATATTCCCAGAAAGCTGGAAAATGCAGGGGAAGGAAAGCACACAAAACTTTGTAGTATAAATAAAACACTTGAAAGTAGTGTTAAAAAGGGAAATGCATTTGTATTTTGGAATCAAAAGGAAACAATTTATGTCTGTTTTGAAAAATGCAGAAGTGATTCAATTAGCAACTTGAACTCCAGCGAGACAAGTGTTTTTGCTCGCTCTTCCCTTCTCGCTCTCAGCTCTGGCTGCTAGGCCTGGAAAAGAAGGTCTGCTGCCGTTCTGCTGAGGAGTAACCGAGTCAAGTCCTAACCCTCTGGGTGCTGCTGCGCTGAGCACTTGCAGTATTTATTCTGTTGCTTTTCTGAACATTTCTTCTTTATGAACTCTTTCTATAAAAGGCATATTAAATTAATATCTACTTCCTCAACCAGCACTGATATGTTACCAAGAATATTTTAAGATGTAAGAGATCAGAGAATACAACTGGATAAGTCTTAAAAATAATATTTGTCATATTTTCCTTACTTTTCAAAATACTTAGTGAAGTAATACCTGTACGTAATTTTAAAAACTCCAGTTGCACCTGCCTCTTTGCGGTTCCAATCATTTTAAATGTTTTTTAACTTATGGTATTTGCCTCATATTTTTCAGTATTATAATCCTGCTAATTGTTTATTTTTAGGCACTATCTAATGACTCTCTTATAATGCAAATTTTCCTAATACCATCCTATTTGCTTGGCATTCATGCCTATTTTGTTTCTCCTGTCTTCTGGGTATAATGGAATCATTATTTTTAGTTAACAATCAACGTTTACATCATTAGGAGTACTGTGCAGTATAAAGCCAAGGAGTTCCTAATTATAGTTCTTTCTCATAAACTTGTTGCTCTTTTTTTTTTTTATTTGCATTGTTTCCTCTAACCCAATCTTTAATTTTTTTTTCCTAGAGTTTCATCAGATATAACATATCCCTATCAGAGTTTGTTTTTTACTCCAAAAGCTCTACCACATTTGATGGATTTATTCCTTTCTTTTTCCTAGAGCCTTTCCTTCTTCCTGCTCCAGCAGGTATTTGTCACCCTCTAGGCAAGCTGCCTCCTCAGACTTCATTTTGCCGCTTAGCACAAAAGTGATTTTTGACAGACTCACTAATTAAGTGAATTTGATATTAATGACAGATTTACTGTACCTGAAATCAGAAATCAGTGAAAGGAGACTGTAAAGACTATAAGTTTAAGAAAGTAGGCCAAAGTAATTTCTCATAAAAAGACAGATGTTTAATTACTCAATCACCACCAAGTATAGAAACTCACAGTCTGCTCATGGGGAAATTATAATCAAAGCTTGCACCAACTCCGGTTCTGCTCAGTGATACAAGTTTCCTAAGTCAACTGAACTAACTATATTTTTTTCTAAATGGGTATCTTGACCCGCACCTGACTGTCTTGACTTTATATTAGATAAATTCTGCATCTTGAACTGAAACTTCGGAATGAGTGTCCTGAATGATACGCTGGTGCTGCTATTTGCATAGGTTCTCTCTCTTGCCACTTCTGACGGTCTTCCCTTTGCACCTCTTATCGCGATATATACACAGAGCATGATACTATGCCGAATAACCTGCTCTTCAATAGGCATTGTTGCTCCCACTGCACTTCTCATGTGTTTACCACCTGGGTAATGTGGCAGGGTACCTGTCTCTATTAAAATACCTATTGTAGTGCAGTAGGGAAGAGGATTGAAAAGTTTAATCACACTCTACTTTCTTTGCTTAATATCTATTGCATAAAAAAAAAGAGATAATATAGATGCAGGGCTATTGCTTCCCTCAGGCACAGAGATGATCGGTTTTTCAGGGACCTACTTTCCTGGGTAATAGCAAGAAAGTGAAAGAAGTTAAAATAAGGTTTATTTTCTCTAAAATAAAGAAACTAAAAAATTTAAATTAATACATGTTTAATTAAATAACCAGAAAATATAACACTAGTTAATTATGAGTTTAATGACTTAATAAATTATTGAATTTAAATATAAATTTCATTACATTTGAAACATTCCATAGAGGTTAGATGTTTTCACGTCCCCAAAATTTCCAAGTGTGCATACTAATTCCAACAACAACAGTAATCATACAGCAGTTGCATTTTAGGAGGGAGGGATTTCCAAACTTTTATTTAAAAAATCTTCAAACATAAGAAAAAGTGAAGAACAGCCCAAAGAAAATCTGCATACCTTTAAACAAGGTCATAAAATTGCTAATCATTTAAGATTTAATCTTCTTTATAAGTTCACTTATTGTTCACACTAATCCTCAATTTACAGCTGAGGCATCTGGGAGGCAGAGAGAAATTACACTCCTTGTTTTTAGTCCTTGAGCTAGTAAATAGTTGGTCTGGGATTCAAATCTAGAGACTAAGAGCTCATGTTTACTAAGATATTCAAGAAAGCATTCCTGTATTAAATAAATTATGCGAGGCAACTGCTCTACCAATTATTTTACTTCAAAATTTTATTTAATATTGAATATAGATATGTTTTAATGTGGGTCAGGCAATTAAAAATCTCTGAATGTAACAGTGTCTAGAAAGCTTTCTAAAGGCTTTGGGCAAATATGCATCAGGTCAGAAGCAAAGGTCCCTGGCAGTGCAGCCAAGGGAGAGTTGAAGAAGCTAAACAAGGTATGAAAACATACAGACTTCTGGTCAAGAAGGAGGTATAGGTAAACATGGCTTGCTTCCTTATACAACCACATCAAAATTACAACTAAACTATAGAACAACCATCACTCAGAACCATCAGAAACTGAGTTGAATGGCGGTCCAACAACTACGGAACTAAAGAAACTGCATCTGTCAATACTGGTAGGCAATGCACAGATGTGCTATGGGTTGGTCCCATGCCCACGTGTGGTGGATAAAAATTCAGGAGGGGTATTTTGAGAGTGAGGGGTCCTAGTCCCACACCAGGACACCCAGCCCAGGGCTCCAGTTCCAAGAAGAGAAACCCCCATAACTTCTGACTGGAAAAACCAGCAGTGTTTGAGTTGGTGAAAGGAACTACGGGTGTCCTTAGCAATGCCTCTTAAAGGGTCCGTACATGAACTTACTCAGACTCACTCCTTCTGAGCTTCAGCACAGGGAGGAGCTTGAAAGGAACCAGTGGCACATGGGGAGAAACTGATGTGTCTGGCATCCGGGCGGGAGCTGGGGGACAGCTTTCTCCCAGACAGAAAGTAAAGAAGAAGCCATTGTTCTTTTTCCGGGCCCTCACCCTACAGAGCCACAGAGCCAGCAGATGGGCCATATCTAAGATCATTCAACCTGGCTCACGCAGTTTGCTCAGCCCTGGAGAATCCCTGAGGCTCTGCACCACCCAATTCATGGTCCACCCAAGCTGTTAACAGTGACTTTCCTATATGAATGGCTGGCCTCAGCTCAGGCTTCACATCTTTCTATATCCTTTCAAACAAGTGACAACTAGCCTTAGTGAGTCCCCAACCCCCTCACCTCTGGCTAAGTGGCCCCAGGCCCACCACTAGCAGCAGCCAGCTTTGAATCACAGTTTGGCTTTACCTGGGAACTATCTAGTCCAGCATGAGTAGTACCTATTGGCAGACTGCTTTGTAGTTCATGCTGGGTGGCTCCAGGCTGTACTCAGGCGGTGGCTGACCCTGGCCTGCAACACCTGGGAAAACCCAGGGTCTGTGCACCCAGTGGATAGCTATAGACCACCTCAGAATACTACCACCCTGCCCCTGCACAGCTGATCCTCCACGGAGGGCAGAGGTTGGTGGTCAGTGGTTACAGTCAATGCTTGCAGCTGACTGGCCTGGGCAAATCCCTCCCATTGACCTGGCAATAGCAATCAAGGCTCAACTTCAAGAAGAGAGTATACTCAGCCCAACTGGAGGGTGGACCTCATGTACCCAGCTTGGGTGATGGGGGAGGCTGTGCCACTGGAACCTACAGGACACCTACTACATTAGTCCACGCTACTAAGAGTGGGGAGTCATAGCAGCTCTACCTAATACATAAAAATAATCACAAGAAGGCTGTCAAAATGAGGAGACAAGAAACATGGCCCAAATGAAAGAACAGATCAAAACTCCAGAAAAAGAACTAAACAAAATGGAGATGAGAAATTTATCAGAAGTACAATTCGAAACACTGGTTATAAGAATGCTCAAGGAACTTAGTGAGGACCTCAACAGCATTTAAAAAGTCCCAGGCAGAAATGAAGGATATGCTGATGGAAATAAAGAAAAATTTACAGGGAATCAACAGTGGAATGGATGAAGCCAAGAATCAAAGCAATAATATGGAACATAGGGAAACAACAAACAACTAATCATAAAAACAAGAAGGAAAACAAAAAACAAAAAAATGAGGACAGTGTAAGGAGCCTCTGGGACAACTTGAAACACTCCAACATTCACATCATAGGGGTGCCAGAAGGAGAAGAGAAAGAGCAAGAAATTGTAAATCTTTTTGAAAAAATAATGAAAGAAAACTTCCCTCATTTGGTGAAAGAAATAGACATGCAAGTCCAGGAAACACAAAGTCCCAAACAAGATGAACACAAACAGGCCCACACCAAGACACATCATAATTAAAATGCCAAAGTTTAAGGATAAATAGAGAATCTTAAAAGCAGTAAGAGAAAAGCAGTTAGTTACCTACCGGAGAATTCTCATAAGACTCTCAGCTGTTTCTCAAAAGAAACTTTGCAGGCTAGAAAGGATTGTCAAGGAATATTCAAAGTCATGAAAAGCAGAGACCTACAGCCAAGATTGATCTACCCAGCAAAGCTATCATTTAGAATCAAAGGGCAGAAAATGAGCTTCCCAGACAAGAAAAAACTAAAGGAGTTCATCATCACCAAACCATTAGTATAGGAAATGTTAAAGGGGCTTATTTAAGAAAAAGATGAAGATCAAAATGATGAACAATAAAATGGCAATAAACATATGCCTATAAACAGCTGACTCTAAAAAACAAAGTAAGAAAACAAGAAGAACAGAGGCAGAGTCATGGATATGGAGAGCATTTTGATAGGTGCTGGATGGGAGTGGGTTGTGGGCGAATGGATGAAGAGGTGAGGGGGTTAAGAAGCACAAATTGGTAGCCACAGAATTCCATGGGGATGGAAAGTGCAGTACAGCAAGTGGAACAGCCAAAGGACTTAAATGCATGACCCATGGACGTGAACAAAGGGGTGGGGGTTGCCTGAGGGAGTGGAGGGTGCTGGGTAGTACAGTAAAGGAGGAAAAATTGGGACCACTGTAACAGCATAATCAATAAAATATAATTTAAAAGAAAAAAGATATGAAGATGTTCTAGACTCATTCCTGCATTGGAAAAGATGAAAGAGAAAAGAGGAAATTTCTCTCTTTCTGTGGTGACTGAATACTTTCCAGCAAGTTTTCCATGCTATATTCCTTGGTTTTTCTGCAAAACTATGAACCTAACATACCACCAATGCTTAGACTATAGATTCACAACTCTTGTTCCTTGATTGCCAGAATAGAAAACTGAGATTCCTACCTGCCCTGATATCAGTCTGTCTCATTTGTGACTTTTAAATCCAGGACAACGAAATATACTCCAGCAGTATCTGGCAGAACAGGAAAATCTCTAGCCCAGATTTAGATAGCTAGGTTCAGAGGCAGATTAAGGTTGGTTGAGGCCCTGGGCGCAGAAGAAAATATTGGACCCCTTTAAAAAAGAGAGAGGTGGGGAAAATAAAAATACTTGCCTTTGGAAGTCGGGGCCCAGGGCGCGCGCCAGGTCGCTGGCAGTTAAATCAGCCCCTGACTAGGTTCCAGTCTTGGCTTTACCTTCAGTTAATCCTGCTTAAATTTTCTGGGCATGAGTGTCTTCTCTTACACTTAGTGACCTTTAGTAGCAATTTCGGTTATAATATTCTATAATTCATATTTGGATCGTATACTAACTGGGTGATTTTGAAACCTAGCCTAATATCCTGTTTTAGGCCCAGCCTAATATTCCGATATGTAGCATAAAGTTGCTGACAGAATATCATGATATATGTCATCTTAACATCTTCATAGCCCTGAGAAAGTATTACCCTATTGGACCAGAAAATTAAGGCCCTGGGACATCAGGTACTAAAGAGCCAGTTGAAAACTGAGATAAGACTAAAACCCAAGCCTCTGACTTGGCCTTTTTGCTCCAAAACGCAGAGTTGCTCTACAGCTTCACTTAACTCTTATTTTTCCTGAGAAATTTTATTTTGTTCCAGTATCGGTGTTGATACTAAGTAAAATATAAGATGACCAGGGAGACATGATTAAGAATCTTCCAGAAGGGCACTTTTCCCCAAAATTATACTCCATACTTTTTGTTACCGAATGGGAGTGTTTCTAAGAGGGCCTATAATGCCACAAGTGCCTATGATACAGATATATCTGTATCCAAGCCGGCCAGACTGTGGGGCAGAGGTGGGGCCAAGTGAGGGAGGGGTCACAGGAAAGGCGGAGCCAGCAGGGGTGAAGCCACGCTGCCACTGTGTTACGTGACAGAGTTCCCTACCCAGGGCTGAGATTGGCGAAAGGGGACCCCGTATGCAGACTCTGCAGGCCAACGAGGGTGATCAGTGGAAGGAGAAGCCCTCCCACTCCCTTCCAGTACATGGCAGCGGAGGAGGTGCTGACCCCCAGTCTAGCCTGGAAAAAGGCTGGAATTGGCTGGGAAGCTGGTCCCTTCCGGAGTGCACAGAATCTTGGGCTAGGGGATTTAAATGGCAGGCAGAAACACGCAGCTTCTTCCCCTCGCCCTGTCGGGGACCAGAGTGTTCGCTGACTGGTGGGCAGTGGAAGCCTCAGGGCCTTGTGGCAGGCCCACCAGGCGCATGAAGCATGGTGGCAGCTAGTGGCGTGGGGCATGTGCACACATACTCCAGAAGGGAGCATGACAGTGACAGGAAAGAAGTGAATCAGCTTGGAGGACAACTCAGCAGCCACCCACAATTTCCCAGCTAACAGTATTTTTAAATGGGAGAAAGAACTCTGGGTGAGCTCTGGATTGGTCTGGTGGACACAGCCTTGGATTAGTCTGGCAGAGATGGTGGGGTTACCTTTCTTTGGGTGTTCTGGAGGGGTGGGTCTCTGAGGCAGAAGCCTGCTGTTCTTCCAATATTGTGTAGCTTTTGAATAAACAACCTCTTTCCTTTTTCACCAAACTTCTGCCTCTGGGCACTGGGCAGTAAAACCCCATTTCTGTTCAGTAATGCATTTGATAAGACCCTAACAGAGCTTTTAGTCTCAAAGACATGATTGCCACACAGATGCCCTTATAGTTAGCTGACAAATCATTTTCCTCCTCTTTGAGTTTCCCAACAGCAAGGGCAGGCTGGATTGGCATTCATCCTCCCCCTCGCCCCACTGGCACTCTAGAAGACTTCTAGAGGGAGGGCCAACAAGCCTGAGGAAAGAACCTGGAGCCAAATTCTAAAAAGGCTGTTTATCTTGACTGGCTGGCATGATTGGTTAAAACTTGCAGAAATTATTTCACTGGGTAAAAGGCAGGGGACCATGTATAGCTCTAAAGACCCAGTATGTGAAAGGAGGAGGCTTAATTACTTTTGGGGAGAGGGAAAGGCGGAGCAGAGGTCACAGAAGGGACAATAGAGTCCCACCTACTGTTTACCACTCTGAGAGAAGACACAAAAGAGAACACCTGGATTCACTCTGCCCTTATGAAGGTTGATAGTAAAGGCATATTCAGATTGCTCTGCGGTGGAGAGGGAGTGAGATCTGTGACACAAAGTTGATTTGTATTTTAATTTCTTTTCTCATTTTGTTTTCTAGTCTACCTAGGAATGGCAGTTGAGAATAATAAAATGCAAGTTGGACAAGCTAAAAACTAATAAAATAAATTAAAAAACAAAAATAAAAGACATGATGGCAAGAGGCAGTACAGTCTAAGCAGAAAGTAGCTCTTTCTCAGGGAAAGAAGTGGGAGGCAGGTATAATTGGCCGTGTTTAAACACTCCTCTGGGAAAAGGTTTCAGAACAGGGTCTTAGGGTCTGGAGGAGGGACGTTAACCTGAGTTGTCAGTGGTAGAAAGAAAACGTGATGATACTGAAGGTAAAAAGCCAAAAATAGACTTTGTTTACTTTACCACTTTGCCTAGGGCCAATTTTGATTTGTTCCTTTAACAAAACACTTGTCCTTCACAACCTTGAAAGTTCTTAAGGGTTTTAAGTGGATATAAGAAACAAAAAAGTGATGACTTTCAAGGTCACAGTTTCTCTAACTATGCTTAGAGAGTCTGCCTCTATTGTCCTTCAATCTCACTGTTTCTTTGGAGCAGCATTTTCTAAGTATGTCCCACTAATAGTATTTCTAAAAGAATTAGAAAAACCTGGAATGTGCAGTCATAAAAATTTGGGGAATTTTGGCTACCATATTTAACCCTAAGAGGTTATCAATACACAGGTGCACATTATATGTTCTGAGAAGTTTGGGTTTGTTTAACTCACAATTCCTCAATTTATTTGCTCATTGTCTGTGTGTGTGTCTTTTAATATATGGTAGCATTCTATGAAATGTTTTGGGAACATAATACCTTAGTGTACTATCTGTGTAATAAAAATAGAATACATTAAATTTTTTCTATGTTTAGCTGACGGTAACTTGTTCAAATTATACTTGAGTCTTCTGTAAATTTTTTAGTTTATACAGAATTCAGTTTTTATTTCAGTTAATGTGTTAGGTAAGAGAGATAGCAAACCAAGGCTGAAAGGGAGAGGGAAACATGCCTCACCCATTAACTCAGCAGGCCTGAGCTCTGCCAGATCATTAACTCCTGTCTCACCCATTCAGGCAGCATTCCTGAGCCTGGTCAAATAAGATTGCCAGATGTTCCAAAGGTCACAAGAGAGACTTGAGATAAGCACAGGAGGAGAAAAGCCTTTATTGTTTCCACTATTTGGGAAAGAAAGCCTTTGAAGCTGTTTGTTAATCCCAGGGTCTAGAGAAAGGAGGAGGACCGGGAGCCTGGAGGCTGGCTGCAAGCATAAAATTCCTAACACCCCAATGGGTGAGGCACTCATACTAGCCGGGGTGCCTGCTTGTAGCTTCGTGCTGAAGTGTATTTCATAAATACACTTGCTACCTCATTTCCGCTATACTTTTTTGTGTCTCACCTGAATTCCTTCTCAGGTGCATGACAAGAACTGAGAAGGGGAAGTCCCCTAACTCAGGTCTTCCCAGTAACAAATACTTTCATTATCTAAGGACTCATAGTAGTAAACTTTTTTATAGTTTCCTAAATTAAGCATAAGTGGTCAGTTTTCTTTTACTTTAAATGTAAGTATCAACTCCAGGATTTTAAAAAATTTGTTGACTAGTTTTTGATATAAAGCACTAGAAAGACACACAAAATATATTGTAGTCCTCAGCAAAATTTTCTTTTCATATTCTAGATGATTTCAGAGAAATCACAGTAGGTATATAAATAGCAGAAAATGCTGGTAAAAATAAAGCTTTGAAGTCTAGGAATGATATATATTACCATTATTACTTTTCAGTGGTCAACATAGTTAAAAACCAGTTTGCTGCTTTGTTGCTGTGAAAGAGATTTTGATCATCTATCTCTTTAGGCTGGAGAGAGTCCATGGTCAGGAACAGTCACAGTGTCACACTGCCTTTAGGGTACAGTGAAAAGTTCACTGTATTGGGAGTGAGGAGATCTGAGATTAATGTTTGGCCTTCCACTCAGAATCTGTATCAACCTGGTTATGTTGCTTCTCATCAGGGCTATTGTTTTTATTTGTTCTTTTATCTTCACAGTTTCAGCAAAAAATAGATAACTATTAAGTTTTAAGATGTGTTTATCAGTTACTATGGGTTATTAACTCTCATATCACATAAGACCCATTTACTACAATGAAACATACTATACTATGCTATAGTTCAAAAATTATTTAACAAACAAAAACATGGTGGGGACATTACAAACAAACAAGAAAAAAATTAGAAAACACAAGTAATGACTGGAAAGCCATAAAAAAATCATAATATCCACTTTTTTCTATAAAACTGGACTCACGTGATACACATTTCTCTGATCTTCCTTTCTGTTGTAACTGAGTTTTCTAAAAAAATAAACCTATATCATATGTTTGCATTTTCTGTTATGATTTCATCCATCTCCATGTCTTTAGGTATACTATAAACTGAATATTGCCACTATCTACCTACATTTCTTTAAGACATATACATTTTTAACATAACTTTTCTGAATGTTAAGATTGCAGGCAATTTAAGTATTCTTACCAATTTTATGTTATATTTTTCCCTTCATGTTTCTACAATTAGAATGTATAATTTTTTGTATTTGGAAGAATGACTCAAATTTTCAGACTCGGTTCACAGGAGAATGTTTCAGGCTATTACCCAATTTAGGTAACACAAGAGAAAGAGCTGACGTAGGGCTAAATTGGCCACTCTTTTGAGCATGTTGAGCTGGGTCAACAGTAGAACACTTGGAAACCAACACACTCCTAGTGCAGAGTAAAATTTTCAAACAGAACAAAATGTGCAAAATAGAAAGCAAAAGTTTTTTCACTATCTCTGCCACAAATCCTTGGATTAATTCCCAACAGTAATCATATTTATTTGTGAACAATTCCAGAAAAAAAAAATGTATGCGTGTTTAAAAAATTTACTTATCCCAATATACAAAATATTCTGCATTTTTCACTTATTAATATATCTTGGAGATCTTTTCACATCAGAACATAAGAATCTCATATTATTTTTAGTAGCTGTAGAGCAGTACATTGGAGGCATATAGCTGAGTCATTCTTTCATCAAGGACCACCAGAATGTTTTCTGGTACTTTGCACTTTCCTAAAATCTTCAACAAAAGTTCTGATGCTTATACATTTCCCCAGAATAGCTACAGGTAGCATTCTGAAGAGTGGAAGTGCTGGGTTATGGAATGTGTGTCTTCTAAATTTTGGTAGAGATAACCAAATAATTTTCCAAAACACTTGTATTAATTTGCCTTCCCATCCACAGCATATGAGAGTTATAGTTTCCTCAACACTCTTTCCAATACTGGGTAGTACCAGACCTTTGAATTGTTGCCAATTTGATAGGAAAAGGGTAAGGAGTAACTTTCAGGTATTGACCAAAGATGATTTAGTCTCATTGAGGAGAAATACTACAATTGGGATTCTTTGTGTCATTTCTCACAGGGTCCACTCTTCTTTTAGAGGAGCTTGTTTACCTTATTTTCTGTTTTCTCTTCCATCCTACTAAATCCTTCTAACTGCAGGAAATAATTTTTTCTCTTAGTGATCATGCACATTTTACCTTTTGTTTCCAACTTACTATTAGGTTGGGGAAAAATACCAAAAAGCCGACCCACGTAATTTTTCCTGGCTTTGGTGAATTGCTGAAATGTAGGAGAGGTGTTGAGCCCCCACCCCTAACCCCTTTCCTCCCTCTCTTAAGGAGTTTTCTGTTTTTTTCTCTTCTCAGAGTAGATGGTTTGGAAGCGTGAATGGGAGGAGACTATACCTAAGCTAATGTGAAGGTTATGTCCCCTGTATTTCCTGAGCAGGAGAGGGAGTGGTAGTGGTGGAGTTGGGTGGGTTTTAGTGGGCATGTATAGGCATCACATGGTGATTTCTGGGGTGCTCTGTCTCCATGACTACCATTGTTCAAATAATACAACTGAGGCAGTGCCATTTTCTTGCCTTCATTGCTGACAGTGCACCTGTGCTGTTTTAAAACCTTTTCTGGGTTAATTTTGTTAAGTCTGGGAGAAAGCAATTCAGTTACACAGCTTCGCTTCAACACCTAACCCTAGAAGTCCTGTGCATATTGTCCTCATATTTAAAAATGCAAGTGTGTTAAAAGTGTATATATTTTATTTTCTGAAACAGAACGTCTCTGATGTGACTCTGCCAACTACTACACACACTGTTCATTATCTTGCCATCACACACACCTGAGGCTGCCCAGCCCTGCCTTCTTCCTAACAGCAATCAAATGTTCAAGAAGGACTACATTCTTCCCCATATGTTCATGCTTTTCTGGAGCTTACCCCCTGGAAAATATCAAGTAATATTTTCCTCTGTGGTTTATTCAGCTTCCTCAAGAACACTTTTCTTGCCCTGACAAGAACCATCACAGAAAATTAGTAAGGGTGGTAAAACTCAGAATCCACCAAGATAGTAACAGGAAACCTGGGATTTAAGCTAAATTTTGCAAGAAAATCAGATTTTTGTATGTTAAACAGTACAATTGAAGCTACTCTTGCAGTTCTAACTCTTAAGACTCACAACATAATGTAAATGTTTTATGAAGAAATTTAATACATTTTAATTACATTCTCTGGACAGTTATCCATATGTTTTTTGATATAATAACACTGGAATTATATAGAAAATACATATGGATATCTGCCCAGAGAATGCATTTAAAGTGTATTAAAGTTCCCTGAGCTCCATTTTATTGTTCTCTCAATAATTTTGTTTCTGGCCCTGGCCAGTGTGGCTCAGTGGACTGAGCACCAGCCTGTGAACCAAAATATCACAGGTTGGATTCCTGTTCAGGGCACATGCCTGGGTATCAGGCTAGGTTTCCAGTTAAGAGAAAAACATGTGAGGCCATTTTGTATTGGCTTTTATCTCCAATATATTGAAAGAATATATTCAGTTTTTCTCTCCATTATACTAAAATTTTAATTTTGATACTAGAAATATGTTAGAAAAAAGGTTTACCCTTTGGACTTTGAATGTAGATTTCAGATCTCCTATTTGATCACTGACTTTTAGATCTGAGGAAAGGAGTAAAGTCAGAACGACACTGATTTTAAGTGAGATGAATCCTCCACAGGATGGAAAGATCAAATATTCTCTCAGAGTTGTTTGGGATCTATGAGATGAATGGCATTACTTAACATGCTAATGGCGATGAAAGAAAAATTGCTATATATTCTATGCTTTAGTACCCATCACATGTTCATTTTCATCTTTTGTTCTTCTGGAAGGTAGAAATTAATAATAATAATATAATAATAATAACCACTTCCATTTTTTCCGTATTTGCTCTGTGATAGGAATTGTTCCAAGAGCTTTACATGTAACTGCTCATTTAATCCATGTAATCCCAATTCTATGATGAAGGTATTATAATTATCACTCTCATTTTACTAATGACAAAATTGAAGCACAGCTAGGAGAAGTATCTTGTCTATGGTTCAAAGCAAAGAAGCAATAAAGCAGCAAGAGTAGTTCCAGGCCCTACATTCTTAATCACTACAATGGTCCAGTGCTTAGGAGATCGCCCAGACCTTTGAACCAGGCTCCGTTTAACTAGCTATGCTGCCTTGAGCAAACTGTCCTCTCTATGCCTCAGTTTCATCTCTAAAATGGGGATAATAGTGCTTATCTCACAGGATATACTGAAAGTTAAAATTCTGGATGTAAAGCAGTAGAACAGTGTTTGGCACATGATAGGTAGGCAATGACTGATAGTTATTATTATTTAAATATTATATTATTTAAATAAATTTTCTGTGAAAATGACAGTGTAAATATGGTCTTTTCAGTAGTTTTGCTATAAACAACATGAATGAATATTATGCTTCTGATCTGAAAAAAAAAATAGTCTTGTTCTGGTCTTACCATTGAAAAGGTTCATAACTTTTGGCAGAGGTTGGAACTATAATCTACAATGTAAGAAAAAGAATTTTTCACTAATACGCCTGGGGCAAAAGTGGGGACTATACTATAGAAGTTTCCAAAGGTGACCATAAGCTTTAATATGTACCTTGAGCCAGAAATATTCCCAGTCATTCCTCTGGGACTTCATGATACTTCTTACATGATCTTAATATGATGTTTCACACATTACGCTGTAAAGATCATGCAGCTTCTCTAACTGTTGATTTTATTCTTAGCACCAAATATCACACTTAGAGAAGGGATTCAACAAACATGACTGTATGTATCACAATGTTGAAAGTAAGTTTGAAGGCTTTGGGGACTAACTCTGACACTCTGTAGCTATGTAACCTTCATCAGTTATTTAATCTAAAGCTCAGTTTCTTTCTCTGTAAAATGGGAATAATTAAAAGACCTTCTCTGCAGAACAGTTGTGAGCATTTATGAAAGTGATACAGCGAAGCAGTTAACATTATGTCTTACACATAGTGAATGCTCCACACATTTTCCCACCCCCCATTATAATAAACACCGATGAGTAGAAAAAGCATCTGCATTTTTTCACTCTGTGCTGCCAAATACTACCCTGTGAAAAATCCGGATTCAAAATATCCATTTCACTGAGCACCTTTCTTGCATGGTGTTTGTTAATATAAAGGCCGTTTGATATAACATCTTTATGTAAAGTGAAAGTGCACATAACTGATGAGAATAACAGTACATATATCAAATTATAAGCACATACATAGGTACAACTTATAAGGGCCTTTACATATGCTATTCCATTGGGCATATGTAATATGTGTAAAGCTATGTAACTAATAGTACTTTCTAGACATTTTCCCCATATTTTTCCTTATTCTTGTAAAGGAGAATGAGGTCTGTATCTGTGGAGAAGTTTAGGTAAAGGAGCCAAATGCAACAACAACCAAAAATCACCAATGGTATTTTCTTTAGAAGTACTAATTCTAATAACATGATAAGAAATAAATGTATTAAATAAGTTAATATTTGTGTAATATATAAAACAATGCCTAGTCCACTGAGTTTAATATTTGTTATTATTAAACTTGTTAAAAGCAAAGCTTCCAGTTAAAAAACTTAGATGGTTAGTGTTTTTTTCCTCACAGATTAGAATTTATCACTTTATAAAAAAAATGGGCACAAACGAAATTAAATAAAGGTAGGCTTTTTCTTACAGGAAAAATGGTAAAAAATATGTAAAACAATAATCATTTAATGGAGCAGCTGCTGGTTCTGCCAAGAGTTCACTTAAATGATCCCATTAGCTTCTGAAAACATTATTTGGCATTTAGTGTTCCTTCAACTTCACAGAATTTATACTTTTTAAATAATAAAGAAAATCACTTTAAATTAATATGAAATATTATTATAAAGTGGCCTCTATGTACTTGATTGATTGCATTCTGTATTTTGTCAGTGTTCTTTCCTCACCGAAAATTTAAAATTTGGTTATAAATAGTAAAGGTATGTGTTTATGTGTTAAGATGCCTCAGGTAAAAGGGATGACAACTGAGACACAGATTGAAAGCTGTCTATTAGTGTTCACTTTTAGAATGTTTAATATTTCTGGACCTTAACACTGGAAACGCCTAATTCAAGATATTTTCACATTTTTCCTTTGAATAATGTACAAGAATCTCAATGCTGTCATCTGCAGACTATTCAGCTAATAGAACTTTTGGAATTTTTAACCACAAGGATTCTAATTCTAAAAATATTTGGCCCCTAAATGTATATTTTTAATATCTACATTTAGATATACAAGGCTGATAAGGTTAATATACATTTGCTGTTAATAAATGTCACATACAACTATTTTTGTCTTATTTTACTTTCACAACACTCACAAGGGTTTAAAAAGAAAAGAAACAATTAATAGTGCTTGAATTACCAAAAGTCATCTCCTTTCATCTATTTCTCCATTCCCCTCTCTTTGGGCTTCCCAATGCTAATGGCTGAAAGCAGGGTTAGGCGGTGCTCCACTTGTGAGAGTTTAAACCCCAAAGCCAAACCGGTGTACTCACAGCACCAGCTTTGAACCCACATTTGCGTTTTATTTTATCCCATCTTGTGGGCAGTGGTGAAGAGGTGGGTGGGTGAATTTCTTTCATAATTACTGTCTTAGGGAAGCACAGAATGGCTTACCCATACACTGTGGGTTGACTATATCATGGACAAGCTTTGTCAATGAATGTAAGATATTACACATGAGGAAGAGAAGCTCAAAACTGCACAGAAAAAAATGAGGATATTTCATGTGAAACTGATTTTACAGTTAAGTTAGCCCTCCATTTACCATCATTCAAACTTCTATTGACCCAGACACATAAACAATGATCTCTTTTATCCTTGCAAACTCACACGCACACAATTAGAAACCCAGCATCCTTGATTCTGCTCTCATGGTAACTGCTGTAGAATAAAACACAGAGATTTCAGAGAATTCTTGATTGACAAGTCAACTGAGGAGAGAAGCTACAATCAGCAAGAATAACAAAAGGAAGATGATCCCAGAGCTGAAGCTCAGGGCTGTCTAAATCAGCCCAGATAACCCTGGACAACTTCCACCATACTGCCCAAAGAGGTTACTTCATGCTATTAAACGGTTTAGAATTTCACTAAGTTGAAATTTGTGTGTTAACAAGAGCTCTCTTATTAAAATAGCTGAAGGGTTCTGGTCATGATAGGGAATTAACAGACATTTGTGCAAATAGTAGTGTGAGTTATTTCACTGCAGATGTTGCTTTTCTTCTAAGAGTGGTCTGAGAAAGAAAGCTCACCTGATGAGAGCGAAATTTGAATCTGTGGAAGGGAATGAAAGGCATGGAACTTAATGTTATCCTGGAGCTGAATGTTCTCTGGGGAATACTGAGGTCTGGTGAGTGGTGTCTGAAACCTGGGAGGAAGGGCAGCACCATGTGCATTTGCAGGTAGAAATGTTTCCTCATAGGCTGAAAGATTCATGTGAAATCACTGTTTTTAGATTTGAAGGAGGTGACAAAGACAAGTAGTAGATTTGATTGCAACACTTACATTTAATTAAATATCATAACGGTACTCTTAAAAAAATGCAGATATTAGAAATTTAGGTTTGGTAGATCCCCTTGGTAGCTCAACAACATTATGCAGCTGTGGTCGCCAAAAATTAACACAAAATAATTCAAAGTTTTTGATCATAAGCATTTTAATAAAATATTCCCTTAGCTATTACCTTATCACCTTTAATTAAAAAAAACAGTTTTAAAAAATGATTGCCCTTACTACATACAAATTCTGAAAAACTGAAATGAATTTCATAAATTTTTTTGGCTTGTAGAATTTCTTGGGAGGGAGGGAGTTAAGTGAACAAAAGTGATTGATTTCTCCTCTCATTTTAATTATATGTTTAAGCATTAAAAATATAGACAGCCACAGTGTATGCTTAAATTGTTAAATGGTTGCTTTTTAATCAAGAATAATTTCTATAACTTCCAATATAGTATAAGTGAATTTAAATATTATTTTTTAATTGTAAAATGCATTACTCTATATAAGAAATGTAGGTTGTTAACAAGTGTTATACCACCTATGCCTGGGAAAAGCTGACACTTGTGAAGTATGTGCCATCTGCCAAGCCCTGTGCAGTGTTATTTCACTTACTACAGTAGCCCTATGGGACAGCAGAAAACCAGGTACAGCGAGGGGTTTGTGGTGGATAATACACAGCCATACAATTGTGCTAAATATTCTTGTCACTTTATATCAAGGACAACTTGATGCGGGAAAAAATGAATTAACATCATTTAGCAGCTTTTTGAGTAAAATTGAAAACTGATCACAATGAACAGAGTAGTTTAGATGATGGTTATATTGATAATGATAAAGTTATAAAAAGAATGAAGAGGTTCTCATACTGCAGCTTTCATCAGAGTTAAAGTTCCTTACATAAATAGGGTTTAAAATTTATTATCTCTTACTATAATTCACTAAATGTTAGAAGTAAATGAGGACACTATTAACAAAAAAGAAAAAGCAGCTACCATGTAAGAGATGAAGAGAAGTGTTTAAAAATCCTTTAGGATTAAATTCATGAAATATATTATACTGGAATTAAATAATTGTTCTAAATAGAAGGGAGATAGCAACTCATTGAGATCAGTTCTCCTGAAATTCAAGTTTATATTATTTAAAAAATATATTCTTCACAAATGAAGCCTCCTAACCTGTGAATGCACATACATACACATAATACCCAATATAAAAATATTCCAGCTTCACATGTGTAAGTTATTATGCTGTACATCTTAAACATTTACAATGCTATCTGTCAATTAAATCAATAAAAATAAAAGAAAAATACATATATGAACTCTCATTGAGCTACTTCTGCTGCTAGGGTTGAATTGTCAATTTGCTGAATTAAACAGATCCTGAACCACATCATGAATATTATATCATCATCCTTCACCCTACTCACAGAATCTCTGCCCAATATGCTTTCAGAAGAGGGGGGAAAAAGCCATACTGTATTTGTAGATTGTCTTATTTTCAACTTCCAGGTATGCAGTTATGTAAATAGCAGTCTTTTTGCCCCTTCCCAGGACTGGCACGTGCTTACAGGAGCAAAATTTGAAGTAAACTGCGGCAGTGTGTCAAGTCCCATGGTAACGCCAGTTGGGAAAAATAAATTGATGTCATGTCTAAAATTAACTAATAGTGAATTTTGTGACACTCTCCTGTGGTAGTTAAGAAACTATTTGGGGGAATTTATATGGGTGGAACATGATGACAGGAAAATAAATAAATTGCCAGGGGTTAGTTTGGCATGGACTAAGCCAAAAGTTGGTACCAAAGAGCAGATAAGTAGGGAAAATCACCTAGAAGGCTTGATTTCAAGGCTAATCATACCATTTTTGTTACTTTTTTTTGTCTAGGAGTAATGATAAGCCAGTGAAAATTTAATGCATGGTGTTTTACAAATAGGGATTTTACAAAGTTTAGCTCTATAGCAGTTTAGAATGGATGAGAATAGACAAGACAATGGTAACATTTTAGGCATGAAATTGCTAAAGTCTGGATTAGGACATTAGCAGTGGAAATATAAGGGATGAACTGATAAAGAGTTACTTAAAAGGAAAGGATCCATATGTTGTATGTGGGAAATACAGGAACACTAATGGTTTCATATCAAGTACTTTCCCCCCCAATGTTCTAAATTAAGAATAGTATCTAACTGAAGTTCTACTGATGAGAATAAGGTCTAAAATGGTCTACCCACTCTATGAGAGTGTAATAAGATCCTGTGAATGAATCAAAGGTACCGAGTGCAACATGCAAAAACATGCAGTCTTGTTTCAAAAAATAGTTCACTTGGGAACATGCATATCAAATAAATTAATATCCTCCACAGGAAAAGACAAGAGTCCTTTTGTAATCTCATATCCTGCAGCAAGGCATGTAATGGTATAGAGGAATTTATGTCTTTAAAAACTAAATGAGACTTCAATGAACTCTTTAGTAATCTAAAAAAAATATTTTGGTGGCCTATGTGTCAACATTACTTGAAACCCATATATTAATAAGAAATATGAAAGCAGTAATATATTTGAAAGGTGACAACAGTTTTCAAATGAAGTGACATTATATTAAAGTATTTATAAACTTTGAAGAAGTAAAAACAGAGAACCATTGAGTCATGCAGTTGTAAAGGCTGAGAATGATAGATCATGTTATGGAAGTTTTTATTAGGATGCCTACTTTAACCTATTCTTGCAATGCGGTAATTTATTTTAAATCATTCTGCATAATGAAAGCCAATCTTTTCCACTGGATAACTCAAATGATTAAGTCCATTTTATCTTTCTCCCAAAATTATTTCCCTCCACATTTATTTAATGGTCCACTCTGATATTGAGAAGAACATAAAATAAGATAATTCTTCCCAATATATGGTAGTTCTTCAAATATTCCAAACTTGTTTTTACTAAACATTTTGTCAGAGTAAACTTTCCAGTCTCATTATTTATGATATTCTAATAAAAATAGTATTTGCTATAATTCTTTCCATGAGAAAAACATAAAGATGGGAAAATGGATTCTGTGTTCTACATGCTTCATATATATATAAGATAATCTCATATAATCTTCACCAAAACATATAAGGAAACCTGGATCCCATTGATGTTTTTTTAAAGTGGATTTTTAAAAACAGTATTGTTGTAAGTTCAATAGCAATCTTTGGAATTTATTTAAATGTTTGATTTTTTCTTTAATTTTTAAAACAATTACACCTAATTTCCAACTAAGCAATTAACATTTCATTGTGTATATCTAAAAATATATATGATAACTCGAGGGAGAAAACATTTGCTGACCACTAGCAATGCTTTATGAAAATTTTATATGTTGTTTTATTCAATCCTTCTAAAATTCCTATCAGATAGATACAATGATCTCTATTTTATAGATCAAGGAAATTCAATTCAACAAGGTTAAACAACGTTTCATAGCTTATCACAATAACATGATTATCATACTAAAAAGTGGTGATAGCTTTGGTATGCATATACTATGCTGATTTCAATGCAGACGACAGTGGCATCTACCTCACAGGACAGTTAGGAGAATTAAGAGTTGCTGGTCGTCAGTACCAGTGCTTGGCAGTCTTCAGAAAGCACCTGCTTAGGTCTGCATAGTGAAGTCTCCTCTCAGTGAAATCTAGTCAGCTCAGACCATGATCCTAGAGACTGGGCTATTTAATTCTTCAGAAACTGTTATCAGTAAACAGTTTTCCTAGCTGCACAGTATCCCTGGATTGTGACATTGGGAGTCGTTCACACTTGTGTTATCTAACAGAAAACCTCCAGGAATAGGAACTTTTGTAGGATCCAGGATTAATTAGAATCCTAAAATATTTTTGCTGACTCCAGACTCATCTCTACCCCAGTACCTCTACCAGTTTAAGATTCACCCTGATACCTCAGATGAAATGGAAAAATGAGCATATAACATCACTTCTTAAAATACCCCATTGCATTGGGGATACAATCTGAGTTTCTTCGTATGAAATAAAAAGTACCGATTAATTAATCTGGTCCTTGCCCATTCCTTCTGTTTCTTCCTTTCTTTTACTCTGCTTGCTACAGTCATGAAAAATTGTGAATGGCTCATAACTTTTTTCACACCTCTGCTAGATGCATCAAAGTATTCCCAGTAATACCACTCCTAGATATTTATCCAAGATAAAAACAAAATGTAAGCATAAAAAGCCTGTACATAAATATTTATAGTCACTTTATTCATAATGTCTCAAAAATGGAAACAACCCATCAACTAAGGAATGATTTAATAAGCAGAAAAAAACGCACACAATAGAATACTACACAGCCATAAAAAGGAATGAACTACAGACACATTCAACAACATGGATGACTGTCAAATGCATATGCTAAGTAAGAAGACATATCAAAGCCTATATACGGTATTACCCCATTTATACAATATTCTGGAAAAGGCAAAATTACAGGGACACAAACAGATTAGTAGTTATCAGGGTTGAGGCAGGGGACTGACTGACTGCAAAGGGAAATATATGGGGTGATGGAAATGCTCTATATTTTGATTGCAGTGGTATTTACACAACTGTATGCATCTAAATTCAGAGAACTGAACACTAAAAAGAAAGGACTATGCTCTATGTAAATTATACCTTAATAAAGCTAACATTAAATATTACATATAATTACATATATTCTTTAACTTTTGCCCAACTCTTCATTCACTTTTTGAATAATCTTTATTTTTGGACAACTCTTGCCCATCTTTTAAACCTACATCTTAAGTATTAAGCTCCTTCAAGAAATTATCCCTTAACTCCCACTCTAGGCTATGAGCTCCTCTTCTGGGTTTTTCTATCCCCTGTGCATGTATCTTTCTCTTTTGATGCATTATAATATAGTACCAGTGTCTGACACTGCACCATAAGCCCCTAAAGGGGGGAGAAAAAACGCAAAGTCTTATTTATCTTTATCTTCCAAGAAACTCAATGTAATATAGGAACTCAACAAGCATTTCTCACATGAACAAAAAATTTTGTTTGGAACTTTGCTGGCTTCTAAAATAGATATGGAAATTATATAATGTACTTGATTTAACTCAAGCCCAACCTACTATTGTAAAAAGTTTGTTTGTGTATTAGAAACAGCATGATAAAGTTACTACCACACAATTTAATTATAATACTACCCTTTAAAACATTTGCACTGGTATAATTATAGGGTCGTTCTAGTCATTTATTTTGCATATCTTTGCTGGTAAAATAAATTTTAAATGCTAAATACAGTACACTAAATCGTCTCAAAGGCTGTAAAAATATATTATTTATACTAGTTAACATTTTAATAGACCTTTTATTATATTTTGAGAAACTTCTTAATTTATGCAAGTGTGTGCATATAAAATTATATTGCTCTCTGGACTAAGGCAACCAAGAACTGTCATTGGTCAATGTGATATTTAGCAGATGGGAATAATCCATGCAATTTAAACTGCTCAACAAAGCCTGTTTTGTAATATTCCAAACTGCTTACTCTAGCTTCTTTCCTGAGACACAAAAATACTTTATGGCTTGATTGTGATGCACTGTTGTTAGGAAAATAGTTATTATGAGATCTTATATCCCACAAGAATTTGAGGCTCTTTATATAGATTTGAGACTCTGTCAGCTGAGAGGTGAGATTTCCATAACCGTTTTATTCTAGCAAAGCTGTTACTCTGATTCATAGCCTGCTTGTTTTCAGTCATTAGGCCACTGGAATGATGTTTATCAAACAAAAGAAATATTAAAAGAAAAATGGAAGTTCATGTTGGACTCAGATTATCAATTTAACATCTAAAACTTACATTGACTCTCGGGTAAAAAAAAATGAAAGAATATATTTGTGTCAAAATAGGCAGAATTTATAGAAAGAATTAGGAAGGACAGATTCTGTGATGACTATACCATCATGATAGCCACTAGCCACAGTCTTCTATCAAAACATCATCAGTTCTTCCACTATAGAATGGTGGATGGGGACCAGAGCTACTGTAGCATTAAAAAGGAATGTTTAGGCACCCTGACCTCCGTCACATGCAAATAATATAACAATTATGATTTCATTTCCCAGAATATACAATGGCACCTATTTATAATGACCACCGACAAATTATAAGACCCATAACAAACAGTATGAAAACTGACTCTTATCATTAAAATTGCCAAGAGATCTAAAGCTTTAGAATAAAAAAATAAACTTTAAAATAAAAATAAACATTGAAAGGAAATTGATTGAGATATTCTGATCAGTGAATTCATTCCCTTTTCTTTCCTTTTTTTTTTCTTTTCCATCCTCCTACCCTGCCTTCTTTTCTTTCTTCCATTTCAGTTACCAAGGATAGATGGATGGAGCCACAAACAGAATTCCCTTTAACTCAAATCTGCTTCCAGCGAATAGTTTATAGTAAAATTCATTTTATTTTTATTTTCTTACTTTATTTTTATTGAATTTACTGAGGTGATATTGGTTCACAAAAACACACAAGTTTCAAGTGTGCAAATCAATGAAACATCAACTGCATACTGTATTATACTCCCATAGCCCAAAGTAGTCTCCCTCTGTCCCCATATTCCATAAATATATATGTATACATATGTAATGTTACATATATAACATATATGTAAGAACATATGTATATGTTTGTGTTTTTTGCTTAATCCCTTCATATTCTTTCATCCAGTCTTCACCTCCCCTCTTCTCTCTGACAACTGTCAGTTTGTTCCGTGTATCCATACCTCTGTCTCTATTTTGCTTGCCAGTTCATTTTGTTTATTAGATTCCACAAATAAATAAGATCATATGTTACCTGTCTTTATCTGACTGGTTTATTTCACTTGGCATAATAGTCTCCAGGTCCATCCATGCTGTTGCAAAAAGTAAGATTTCCTTCTTTTTTATGGCTGAGTAATATTCCATTGTGTAAATGTACCAGAGTTTTTTAACCACTCATCTACTGACAGGCAATTGGATTGTTTCCAGATCTTGACTATTGTAAATAGGAGTGAATATATTCTTACGTATTCATGTTTTGGGTTTCCTTGGATATATTCTGAGAAGTGGGACAGCTGAGTCATAATATAGTCCCACTTTTAGTTTTTGAGGACACTCCATATTGTTTTCCACAGTGACTGTACCAATCTTCATTCCTGCCTACAATGTATAAGGGTTCCCTTTTCTCCACATCCTCATCAGCACTTATCGTTTCTTGGTTTATTGATGATAGTCATTCTGACAAGTCTGTGATGTCATATCTCATTGTGGCTTTAATTTGTACCTGCCTAACAATTAGTGACATTGAGAATTTTTTCATGTATCTGTTGGTCATCTGTATGTCCTCTTTGGAGAAGTGTCAATTCGGGCTCTTTGCCCATTTTTAAAATTACATTGTTTGTCTTCTTGATTTGGAGTAGTATAAGTTCTTTATATATTTTGGAAATTAACCCCTTATCTGATGTATCATTGGCAAATATGTACTCCAATTCAGTGGACTGTCTTTTCATTTTGGTGATGGTTTCTTTTACTGTGCAGAAGCTTTTCAATTGAATGTAGCTCCATTTACTTTTTTAACTTTGTTTCCCTTGCCTGAGGAGATATAATGGCAAAAATTGCTACACAAAATGTCTGAAATATCACTGCATAAGTTTTCTTCTAGGATTTTTAAAGTTTCATGATTTACATTTCAGTCTTAATCTGTTTTAAGTTTATTCTTGTGTATGGTGTAAACTGGTGGTCTAGTTTCATTTTTTTGCAGGTATCTGTCCAATTTTCCCAACGCCATTTATTGAAAAGACTATCTTTCCTCATTGTATGTTCCTGCCTCCTTTGAAAACCCTAATTGATTGTAAAGGTGTGGGTTTATTTTTTTTGCTCTCTATTCTGTTCCACTGATTTATATGCCTTTCTTGTGCCAATACCATGCTATTTTGAATACTATGTCCATATAGTATAGTTTGATATTAGGTGGCATGATTCTTCCAACTTTACTTTTCTTTCTCAAGATTATTGTGACTATTCAGGGTCATTTTCTGGTTCCATATACATTTTGGAATAATTGTTCTATGTAACATTGGTATTTTAATAAGAATTGCATTGAATCTGTAGATTGCTTTGGATAGTATGGACATTTTAATGATGTTATTTTTTTCTATCCATAAACACAGTATATGTTTCCACTTATTTGTATCTTCTTCTTTTCTTTCTTCAGTATTTTATAATTTTCTTAATACAGGTCTTTTATATCTTAGGTTATTTATTCCTTTGTAGTTTATATTTTTGTTGCAATAGTCATGGGGTTGTTTTATTAATTTCCTTTTCTGATAGTCCATTATTCCGATATAAAAATGCCAGCAATTTCTGAATATAAATTTTGTATCTGCTACTTTGCTGAATTTATTTTAATAGATTTAGTAGGGTTGTTTTTTGTGTGTGTGGCATCTTTAGGGTTTTCTACATTCAATATCATGTCATCTACAAATAATGACAGTTTTACTTTCTCCTTCCCAATTTGTATGCCTTCTATTTCTTCTTCTTGTCTGATTGCTGTGGCTACTATTTCCAGGACTTTGTTAAATAAGAGTGGTAAAATTGGACATCCCTGTCTTGTTCCTAATATTAAAGGAAAAGCTTTTTGCCATTGAGTATATGTTGGCTGTGGATCTTTTTTCACATATGGCTTTATTATATGATTCCTCTATTCCCCCTTTGCTAAAAGTTTTTATCATAAATGGTACTGTATTTTATGAAATGATTTTTCTGCATCTATTGATATGATAATGTGATTTTTATCCTTCATTTTGTTTATACGATGTATCAAATTTATTGATTTGTGCATATTGTACTAACTTTACATCCCTGGAATAAATCTCACATGATCATGGTGTATAGTCTTTTCAATGTATTGACGAATCCAGTTTGTTAATATTTTGTTGAGGATTTTACCATCTACGTTGATCAGGGATATTAGCCTCTAATTTATTTTTTCTTTGGAGTGTCTTTATCTGCTTTTGGAATTAGGATAATGCTGGCCTTATAAAATGAGCTTAGAAAATTTCCCTCCTGTCGAACTTTTTTGGAATAGTTTGAGGGGAATAGGTATTAGTTCTTTGAATATTTAGTAAAATTCAAGTGTGAAACCATCCAGTCCAGGACTTTTTAATTGCTAGGAGTTTTTTGCTCATGGATTCAATTTCATTAGTTGTAATTGGTCTATTTAGGTTGTCTGATTTTTCCTGATTTACTTTTGGAAGATGGTATGTTTCTAAGAATTTATCTATTTTGTCCAGGTTGTCCAATTTGTTGGCATATAATTGTTCATAGTATTTTCTTACAATCTTCTATTTTTCTGTGGTGTCAGTTGTTACTCTTTCATTTCTCTATTTATTTGGGTCCTCTCTCTTTTTTTTTTTTTTCTTAATGAGTCTGGTTAACGTTTCCTGAATCTTATTTATATCTTTTCAAAGCACCAGCTCTTGTTTTCATTGATATTTGTAATGTATTTTTTTTCAGTCTCTGTCATTTATTTTCATTCTAATCTTTATTATTTCCTTCCTTCTATTTACTCTAGGCTTTGGTGGTTGTTCTTTTTGCAGTTATTTTAGGTGTATGGTTAGAATGTTTATATGAAATATTCCTTGATTCTGGAGGTAGGTTTGTAATGTTATGACAGTCTTTCTTCTTAAGACTGCTTTCACTGTGTCCCATAGACTTGGGGTTGTTGTATGTTCATTTTCATTTGCTTCCAGGTAACTTTTGATTTCTTCCTTGATCTCATTGTTAACCCATTCACTGTTTACTAACAGGTTATTTAGCCTCCATTCGTTTGAATGTTTTTCAGTTTTTTCATTGTAGGTGATTTCTGGTTTCATATCATTTGTTCAGAGAAGATATCATTTTGATCTTTTTGAATTTGTTAAGACTTATTTTGTATCCTAATATGTGGTCTATCTATAAGATGTTTGCTGTGCAATTGAGAAGAATGTATATTGTTCTGCTTTGGGATAAAATATTTTGTAAATATCAATTAAATCCATTTGATCCAGTGTGTCATTTATTAACAGTGCCTTATTGATTTTTTGTCTGGAAGATCTACCTACTGATGTCAGTAGGGTGTTAAAATCTACCCTATTATGATTATATTGCTATTGAGCTCTCCATTAATTTCCACCAAGATTTTTTTAAATATATTTAGGTGTTCCTATGTTGGGCACATATATATTTACAAGGGTTATATTCTATTATTGGATCGATCCCTTTAGTTTTATGTAGTGGCTTCACTGTCTCTTGTTATGGCTTTGTTTTGAAGTCTATTTTGTCTGATGTAAGTATTGCATCCCAGCTTTTTGGGTTTTTTTTTCATTTCCATTTGCATGGAATTTTTTTCTATCCCTTCATATTCAGTTTGTGTATGCCTCTTGTTCTGAGGTTGGTTTTTTGTAGACAGCATATATATGGGTCATGTTTTCTTACCCATTCAGTTACCCTATGTCTTTCTGTTTAAATTTTTACTTATTGATTTTATTATTAGACAGAGAGAGAGAGAAAGAGAGAGAGAGACATTGATTTGTTGTTTCACTTATTGATGCATACACTGGTTGGTTCTTGTATGTGACCTGACTGGATATTGAACCTGTGATCCTGGCATATCAGGATGATGCTCTAACCAGCTGAGCTACCTGGCCAGGGTCTACCATGGGTATCCAACCCATGGCCCACAGGCCACAAGCAGTCCAGGATGGCTATGAATATGACCCAATACAAAATTGTAAATTTACTTAAAACCTTTTTTGCTTATCAGTTTTCATTAGTGTTTGTGTATTTAATGTGTGGCCCAAGACAACTCTTCTCCTTCCAGTGTGGTCCAGAGATGCCAAAAGGTTGGACACCCCTGGATCTTATGTCTTTTTTTTTTTTAAGATTTTATTTATTTAGTTTTAGAGAGGAAGGTAAAAAGAGGAGAGAAACATCAATGTGTGGTTGCCACTTGCACACCCCTACTTGGGACCTGGCCTGCAATCCAGGCATGTACCCTGACTGGGAATTGAACTGGTCACCCTTTGGTTTGCAAGCTGGTGCTCAATCCACTGAGCCACACCAGCCGGGGCTGGATCCTATGTCTTTTGTTTGGAACATTTAACTATTTACATTTAAGGTTATTGTTAATATGTACTTATTGCCATTTTATTCTTTATACCTATTTTCCTCTCTATTTCTTCTCCTTCTCCTCCCCCTCCCACCCCTTCTCCTTCTTCTTTCTCTTCATGTTCATCTTTGTCTTCTTCTTCAAACAGATACATTTCTTTCAATACTGGATTGGTAGTAATGCACTTCAGCTTTTTTTGGTGGGGTGCTGGTCTAAAAAGCTATTTCACCTTCAATTTTAAATGACAGTTTTGCTGGATAGAGTAGTCTTGGTTATAGGTCCTTGCTTTTCATCACTCTAAATATTTCATGCCAATCCCTTCTGGTCTGAAGTGTTCTTGTTGAGGAATCAGCTGACAGCCTTGCCAGAGCTCCCTTGTAGGTAACTAAGTGTCTTTCTCTTGATGCTTTTAAGATTCTCTCCTTAACCTTTGCCATTTTAATTATAATGTCTTGGTGTGGGCCTCTTTGAGTTCATCTTGACTGGGACTCCTCGTGCTCCCTAAACTTGTATAACTTTTCCTTAGCCAGGTTAAAGAAATTTTTAGCCATCAGTTCTTCAAACAGGTTCTCTATCCTTTTCTCACTCTCTTCTTACTCTCGTACCCCTATGATGGGAATGTGGTTATGCTTCATGTTGTCCCAGAGGTCCCTTAAACTTTCTTCATTTTTTAAAATTCTCTCTTTTTTTTTTCTGATTCCTTCCTTGGGTGCTTACTGTTATCTTCTCCTCTAAATACTTGATTTGTTCCTCTGCTTCATCTAACCTGCTGTTGATTTTTTCTAGTGTATTCTTCATTTCAGATATTGTATTCTTCATTTCTGACTGTTTCTTTATTATGGATTTTATGGATTTTATGTCCTTTTTAATGTTTACAATCTCTTTGTTTAAGTTCTTACTGAGATCATCCATTCTTCCCCTAAGGTCCTTGAACATCCTTATAACCATTGTTTTATACTCCACATCTGGTATCTTAGCTGCTTTTATTTCATTTAATTCTTTTTCTGGGAATTCATGTTTTCTTTCATTTGGGGCATATTTCTTTGTCTCCCCATTTTGTCTCTGTATATTATGTAAAACTGTTATGACTCTCAAACTTGTTATGATGAATTTATGATATAGGTGTCTTTTTGAGCTATGTGGCACAATCTCCCAGATCATCTGAGCTCTGTGCTATAGGAATGTGTCTTGTGGGTTATTGTGGGTTATGTTCATTCTCTTGTCGTAGCTGAGTTTTGAGTGCTGTTGGCCCTTTTGCAGGTGGAGTTAACACTTCAGCCTGGCTGAATATAAGGATGAATCTCAATCACCATGAATGAGTCACTGTTCAGGGGCTTCCCCCCACAGTGGAGCTATTCCCAGTAGGGTCTGGCACCTGCTGAAATTTCCCTTTGGGTGTGCTACTTGTATGGCTTGTTGTGTATGAAGCCCACTACTGGTTATGCTGGTCGTGCATCCACTTGGGAAGTGTTCACGTACAGGTCAATGTCAGACATTATGTGTAACTGGCTTTGGGTTACCTGTCTGGAAGTACCATGCTAGTCACCAATTGTGGCTGCATTTACTGGGTTGTGTGTGCATGGGAGGGGCCAATCTGTATATAAGGGTTGGCCTCCTCCATGACAGAGCTGGGGGCAGTTCTGTAAAAAGTTCCTAGGCTCCCTGAGTTCCACTTCCACCTGTGTGCTACACTGCCTCTCCATGAAGTTGCTTAATCTTCTTCCATAGTCATTTTAAGAAAGACTATAGGGTGGGCTCAGCCTGGCTGTGACCCACAGACCCCTCCACAGGCCATGAGCTCAGAAGGGCAAGGAGGCTGGGGTTAGGAGGAATGGGCTAGTGGAGTCCCTAATTAAATCTGCACAGTCAGGCACTCAATAAGAGGAAAGTGGCCCCTCTTCCTGAGCCAAACCACTCAATCTCAGCCACAGCCTCCAACGCCAGCTCAAGAAGAAGTACACTGCAGGTTCAGGCTGGAGGAATTCAGCCATCTCATTTGCAGGCACAAGCTCAGAAGGGTGGAGCCACCAGCGCTTGGGAGGACAGATCCAAACAGTCTCCCATTGTGGGTGGTGCTGGCAAGTCTGTAAAATGGGAACAGGCACTTCTTTCCCTTCCTAGGGTAGTGTGAGCTAAGCTTACAGTGGAGATCGAAGTGGTATACCCCTGTTCCATGATTTAGCCACCCAACCCAGCACCCACCTGCCTGATTCCCAGAAAAAAGGCCTTCTTGGGGGATGCCCTCTGAAAGTCCCAGATTTGTGTAGTTCTCTGATCTCCCCTGTTTGAACTCAGCAGGGAGGGCCACAGAGTAGAAGGACAAGCCAAGTGATTTCAACAGATGGATGGGTGTTGCCAGCTGTGTGCTTGAGGTGGGAAAGAATGGTCCCCTTTCTAAAGCTACACAGTTCAGTCACTGCCTGAGTCTCTGCCAAGTTCTTTTCCATAAAAAGAGCACCCTACACGGCCCTGCTGGGTGCAGCCAGCTGATCCTTCTGCAGGACCCGAGCATGGCAGTGATGTCACTGGTTCTGGAGCACCAGTCTGTGGACTTCCCAGGCTGGTGCTGCAACAATAGGGGTGCTTAACCCTGGGAAGGCAGGATCTGGGTTTCTAGCATACTTCTTTCTCTTTCAGGAAAGCTGAATCACCACTGATTTTCATCAGCAGATGCTATGCAGGTTTCTCTGTTGCTCTGGGTGGGGACCCCTGTGTGGTGTTCAGACGCCACACTCCTGGGGGAGGTTGCTTTGCAGTCAAGATATCCCTCCGGCTTCTCAGCCACCGCACATGAGTGCAGGGACCAGCCTTCTTCAGCTCTCCGCCTTCCTTACTGGTCTCTATGTGGCTTTTTCTGTAAATCCTTGCTTATAATATTTCAGTTCATCTAGACTTCAGTTGGTTATTCAGGTCGATTGTTCTATAATTTAGCTATAAATTCAGTGTGGGACCTGGGGCGAATGAGTGTTACTTCTACCTACTCTGCAGCCATCTTGGAATTCCATTTTAGTTTTAAAATAAATATAGTAGCACATGCTTTTAAAAATATTACTTGAATAAAATATCCACATCATACTGAACATGCATGACAATCCTGCTTTGGAATCACATTAAAATACATTAAATAATTAATAAATATGTAATTTACATTTGACCATTAACTAATTCTTTTATTATGTTTTTCATTCTCAAATAATATTAGCAATATTTTTCAGTCTCTAAAAGATTGTGAGAAAATGAAACTCTTCTGAAGTACATGTTTAGAGAAACATTTATATTTGCACCTAAATGGTCAATATTTAATCAGTAGGTTAAGTATCCAATTAAGTATCCAAAAACAGGGTTCAAATGCAAGCTAGTTGCTAACAAAAATGTAAGCAATAAATAGTATGAGCATTCCTTCATACAGCTGTAAATTGTTGACTATTTTCACTAAGCTGTTGTGGACAAAACCTCAAAAAAGCAGAATGATAATAAATTTAAAAAATGAATGCATGCAAAGTGGTCAGTTTCACGACTCATGTGAGGATAAAGGATAATACACCCACTGCAATGTGATTTCTCCATGTTTTGTATTGGCCTACTCTCAATATATTTCATTACAGGAACATTTAATGATGTAATAAAAATGCAAACATTTAATTCTTTCTTCCAAATACCCAATGGAAATAAATAAATCACATCACACATGAAGCAAGGCTAAGACAGCAATTTGCTATGTAGTTAGCAATATTCAAAATTTTGGTATAACATATTTTTCAATTTCCTTATATATTAGCCATTTCTTTAGCATGTGAGAGTTTTGCTCCAGTGATAAAACTATAAATATAATATCATGTTACTTCTTTCTTTAGTGTGTGTGTGTCACACACACACATACACATATTTGGTTAGAATAAACATTTAATTGTACAGTAAATCTGAACTATAGCTCTCAAGCAGTAGCTTCCAGATCACTAGTAAATTAACACAGAGACCTTGATGTCTTCATTTTTGACAGAAAAAAATCCAAATTATTAACAGTGTTTAAAAAAAAGCCTCAAGACTCTAGAGGCTGGATAATAATTTTATTTGGTCACTCCTTACACTTCCTACCATCTTTCTTTTTCTTCCAATATTCTAGGTCTTGACATGAATACTTCTGCAGTTATTTTGTCATAGAAAATAAGAAAAACATAACCAATGTCAACTATGTTTATATACTATAAGTACCCTTTTAATACCACAGAAGTTACCTTACATTCATCAATAACCATTATTTATAAAATGTGCAAAGTGTATTTAGTGTGCTACTTCTAAAAATGAAAATGGATTAAATGCAGCAGGAGAAGTCTAGCACATGGTCACAAGCAACAATGTTACGGTTGCTTGTAGTTGTGTTTGTTCAAGTGATCCTTTGTAAACTGACTTGCTTATTTTGGCTTCTTTACAGAAAAGGTAGATACAGTTGGGGATCCATTAGCTGGCCCCATTCAGGTCTGAGGGCATTCATTCCTACCTCCTCCTTCAGGTCATTCTAGATCTAAGCATATGGGAAGAGCCCCAGATGCTCAGAGGACCCTACATTGGTACTAAGAATTGTAAAGGGCAGACTAGTGCCACTGTTTCTTTCTTTCTCCAACTCACACCAGTTAACAGGCCTCTGTTTAAAGTCCACATGGCTTAAGAACTAGAACAACTTATTTCTACTTCTTACGAGCTTTGTTCCAGGTCTGAGCCAAGTCTTTCCAGGAAGTATGTGACTATAGTTTTTTGAAGAACACATAAAACTTGAATCCAAAAACAGGAAAAGTAAAGAGCAGAAAACTCATTTATTGTTTGGCTTATCTGTAGTTTTCTGCAGGAATGTCTCTGCTGCCTGTTTCTGGCATTTTAACTCATATGTCTTGAAAACCAATGACTTTTGTCTTACTCTTATATCTCCCCTGAGCTATCTATAGAGCCCATACATGCTCCAAAAAATAAGAGAAAAATAGGATGAGTGATTAACAATGAACAATAGAGTGCAATATTTGGATCCACTATCTTTCCCTTAAGCTACACTTGTAGGGGTTAGCACAGAAGAGGGAAAAATTGAGTTGAACACATCTTTAGATTGGCTTCAACTGGCAAACCAGGAAAAAAGGGGACCTTTCTGATATCAGCACCATTTGAGAGCACAGAGGAAAAGTATAATAAGAATTATTTCTACATTTCAAGTTTCTATTATCAAGAGGGTAATGAATATGAATTAGTGTATAATATAAACTGACCAAGAATCAGATTCTGGGATCCAGTTGCAGAGAAAGATAACTGAATTTTTAAACATGCCTCGGTGAAGTTGTTGATCTGACTTCTTCCAGAATGTCTTCTGTTTACAAAATTTTATTCGAAAAATAGTTCAAGTCTTGATATAATTACTAAAAGAACTTTTAGGTGACACTTTGTTCATTTTGTTCACTGCTCTATCTTCAGGTTCTCCACAGTATCAGGCATATAGTTGGTATTTGAAAAGCAGTTGTTGAAAGAATGAAAAGAGCACTTTAATTTATTTTGGGAAATAGTTAAGTTCATCCACATTTTCAATGTCTGTGCTGAAGGTTCTAAGTTTGGGCATATGATATATATCATACAGTGCTTACATTAGAAAAATGTTAGCCTTGTATGTAGGGAGTCACTGGAATAAGGAAATCACACACACACACACACACACACACACACACACACACACACAAACACAAATACTTTCCTAACAATATTAATTTTCTTATCTTTTTGTCTTATTTGACACTTCTGCCATTAGCAACTATCTTAAATAATAATTTAACTGTGTTCAGGAAGTATGCTATCTGCTATAGACTGAATGCTTGTATCCCTCTCTTACCCTAAATTTATATGTTGAAATCCTAAACCCCCAGTGTGATAGTATTAGGAGATGGGGTCTTTTATTAAGTGATTGGGTCATGGAGGTCTCCTGAATGGAATAAGTGGCCCTATAAAGACACCAAAGAACACCCTTGCCTCTTTGAGCCATGTGAGGATACAGCAAGGACTATCTATGATCCAGCAAGTGGGCTCTCGCAAAATGCTAAATGTGCTAGCATCTTGACCTTGGGCTTCCCAGATTCCAAAACTGTGAGAAATAAAATTTGGTTGTTTATAAGCCATCTAGCCTATGGTATTTTGTTATAGATGACCAAGCAGATTAAGATATTATGTGGGAAAATTAACATGTTAACAGGCTAATAAACTAACAATGATTAGTTTATTTCCTACCCACTGTCATTTTATTTTATTGGAGAAAGAGAGAGGGAGGGAGGAGGAGAGAGGGAGAGAGAAATACTGACTTGTTGTTCCACTTACTTATGCATTCATTGGTTGCTTTTTGTATGTACCATGACTGGAGATGGAATCTGCAACCTTGGCATATTAGGACAAGGCTCTAACCAACTGAACTGCCAGGCTAGTGCCCACAGTCATTTTAGAAGAGTAGAAATATCGAGGTGTGGGAAAAGAAAAGATCTATTAGCAGAAACTCTGTCAGGGTCTAAAGAGAAATCAGTGTGAGGTATTCAAACTGAAAACAATCTTTATATACTTAATAACTGTGTTTAGGGACAGGTTTATGAAATATGACTTAAATATAATTATATATGGTTTGGCAATAAGAAGTAGCACAGAGTGGTGTGACCAGAGTCAGGAAGCCTGACTCACAGTCTCAGCTCTGCCAAGGAGCAACATTTTGTCAGGCAAGACATTTAATATCTTTGTACATCATGTCTCAAGTCTGTAAAATGAAAGTATCTAACCAGATAGACTCTAAAGTGAGTTCCTGCAATAAAATTCTATAATCTCTTGTCTTTTACCTGATTTGTCACAAAAGCATTTTAATATCATTGATATTTTAATAACATAAAATGTAAAGCAAACACTTAAAACTTATTGCTACCATACTAAGAGCATAAAATGACAGATTTATTATAGCCTTATTTGTAAAATATACTTGAAACTTGAATGGATTAGTTTCAGTTTATACCTTTAGATAACATGAGGAAGTAGATCAGAATAAAAGACTTTGCATTAATAATACATAAAAATGGGTCTTGGAACAAAATTGCTTAAAATATTTTTTAATTAGAAAAGTTACATATATGTGCACTAAAAATATTTTTTATTAGAAAAGTTACATATATACATACAACACACACATACACACACACACATAAAGAAAAAAGTCATCCCTGGCCAGGTGGTTCAGTTGGTTGGAGCATTGTCTTGTACACCAAAAAGTCTGTGGCTTCGATCCCCATTTGGGGAGCCTTCGGCAGGCAACCGATAAGTGTTTTCTTTAAATTGATGTTTCTCTCTCTTCTCTGCCTCCCTTCTTCCCTCTCTAAAATCAGCGAAGTATTTTTTCAAGTGATGATAAAAAAAGTTAAAATATCTTTAATCTTCTGTCCAAAGAAATAACATGAGCATTTCAATTCCTCTCTCACTGTCTCTCTGTCTCTCTGTCTCTCTCTCCCTAGACTCATATCTACTCTCACAATTGGTTTCCTCCACTTCTTATTATCATCATATCCTATTCTCTTTATTTAACAGTAACATTTTACTATAACAATAAATATTCTTTAGAAACATTATTTTTGGTTGCTTGAATTATAGTCTATCCTTGAATGTCACAATGTATTTAAGCACTCATCTGCTGTTGATTTTTAGCATTTTCTGATTTTTCATAATAATATTATGTGAAATATTTTTGCAAATGTCTTCGATTGAGTCTCTATTTTCTTAGCATAGATTTCAGAGACTATTATGGAAAAGGAAAGTTTATAGCTAAACTGGAAGCACTGTGATAATTCTGAAATCCAATATTAGCATAATCTGGTTAATAGGTTAATGTGCATATATTTCCAGGTATATATAAACTAATGGTTTCTTTTTTAAAAATCATTTTTATTATTATTCTATTATAGTTGTCTCAACTTTCCCCCCTTTGCCTTCCTCCACCCATCCCACACCCACTTCTCACAGTCAATTTCCACACTGTTGTTCAGGTCCGTTGGTCACTCATAAATGTTCTTTGTCCAGCCCCTTCCCCTTCTTTCCACCATTGCCCCCCCTTCTCCCCTCTGGTCACTTTCAGGCTGCTCCATGTTTCCATGCTTGTGGTTCTACTTTGTTCATTAGTTTATTTTGTTCATTAGATTCCATTTTTAGGTGAGATCATATGATATTTGTCTTCTACTGCCTGGCAATTATTTCATTTAGCATAATATTCTCCAGTTCCATCCAAACTGTCACAAAAGGTAGGAGTTCCTTCTTTTTTAAGCTGCATAATATTCTATTGTATAAATGTACCAGTTTTTTGATCCACTAACTTACTCTTGGGCACTTAGGTTGTTTCCAGTGATTGGCTATCATAAATTGTGCCACTGTGAACATAGGGGTGCATATGTTCTTTTGACCTGGTGACTCAGGATTCTTAGGGTATATTCCCAGCAGCAGAATTACAGGTCAAAAGGCAGTTCCAATTTTAGTTTTTTTAAGGAAATTCCATACTGTTTTCCATAGTGGCTGCACCAGTCTGCATTCCACCAACAGTGCACATAGTTCCCTTTTCTCTGCATCCTCTCCAGAACTTGTTTATTGATTTATTTGTAATAGCCATTCTGACTGGTGTGAAGTGGTGTCTCATTGTGGTTTTAATTTTTACCTCCCTGATGGCTAGTGATGCTGAGCATCCTTCCATGTGTCTCTGGGTCCTTTGTATGTCCTCCTTGGAGAAGTGTCTGTTCAGGTCCTTTCCCCATTTTTTAATTGGATTGTTTGCCTTCCTGGTTGAAGTCATATGAGTTTTTTATATATTTTGGAGATTAAACTCTTGTCTGAGGTATCATTAGCAAATATGTTCCCCCATACAGTCAGTTCTCTTTTCATTTTGATGATGGTTTCTTCAGCGGTGCAGGAGCCTTTTAGTTTGATATAGTCCTATTTGTTTATTCTTTCCTTAATTTCCCTCACCCTAGGAGATATATCGGTAAAAATATTGCTACATGGGATAAAGTGGTTTCTTTTGAAATTAAAATTTTATTCATAATTTTATAAAAAGTTTTGCAAATCCAAGCATTACAATAGCTTTAATGGGTAAGGCTACTGGCTTAATGCATTTAAATTTTTTCTTTTTTTTAAGCTTTGAATTCCTGTTTCTTGTTTTTCCTGCCTTTTTGTTTTAAAACTCTATTGTTCTTCTCTTGGGATTTAACCTTATTTTCTTGCCATTTGTGTGGTTTTTTTAAAATATTTTATTTTATTTTTGATTTTAGAAAGAAGGGAACAGAAGGAAAAAAGAGGTTGAGAAACATCAATGTGAAAAAGAAATGTCAGTTGGATGCCTTCCATAAGTGCCATGCCCCAAGGGACTGAACTCGGAACCCAGACATGTGCCCTGATCAGAATCATACTGGTGACCTTTCAGTTTGCTAGACAAGGCCAAATCAACTGAGGAACACCATCTGGGGCTGTTTGTGTTATTTTTAATTTGTATTTAAAAATTATTTTTGTTATATCTATTGCCCTCATTAATTATTTCTTTCTATCATAATTCTCTTCTTTCAATCAGAATTCATACTTATCATGTTTCTATGTCATTATCCCGCAATGGCTTCTTTTTTGCCTTGGAAGTTTCCATTTGATTCTCTGTGTTTTTCTTTGATGAAAATCATGTTGTTTTTTAAAAAAATTTAATCTTTATTGTATTTTTTTCCATCACCATTTTGTTCCCTTATATGCACCCCTTCCGCTAGCAATTCATGTTTATAAACTAACATATTGGCAGGGCCTTTATGTCAGGAAATTGAAGGGAAAAATAAACCATGACCTTTTAGATCAAACATTTCATCCAAACTTTTGGGTCAACTCAATGTCCCATATTGTGTTGAGGTGAGTTCTAGTCAAAGCAGTTCACTGGTAGTTTGAAGAACTGGATTCAGCACACATGAAACAGCTCTCCTCATTAAGATCATCTAGTGGCTATCTGAGTCTCTCTTAAATGTTATTTGAGAAGACTTACCTGCTTTGGATAGAGAATTTAGAAATATTACAAGGGCATAACCACTTACCCTTGAAATTTATACTTTATTCCTCTGATGAGAGCTCAAAATTGGTTATTTTGATTACTCCCATCATATATATATATATATATATATATATATATATATATATATACACACACACACACACACACACACACACATATATGATATGTGTATATATATATATCTTTGAATGTCTTCATTAAATATATATAATGGAAAATTGAAAAAATATATTTTTATATACAAGATATAGCTATATATATTTTATCTATCTATCTATATTTTTTCATTTCCCTCCACCAAACACATTTTTAAATGGAATAATAAATGAAAGTATTGAAACTGATGATGACAGAGGACGATCTGGCATAGGCTCAGGGGGAAGAAAAGGAGCAACTGTTTTAGGACACATATAATAACATTCATTAGGAATAATGTTCTAAATGGGGAAACACGCATCTCACATAAACATGATGACTATGCATTTGCACATTAAGACTGGTTTTTTATACTGTTTTTGAATTTCACACTGGCAAAATAGTATTAATGAGCGGGGAATGTACTGGTATTTTACTCCCTTTCCCATAAAATAAAAGCAAAGATGACTAATGCATTTGGAAAAATTATAATTGACAATTATTAAACTCACCCTCATCTTTAAAATTGTATTTATTTCTAAGTTCTAACAGCATGTTCACTAATATTTTCCTTATAAAGAGGTATTTTCTATTTCTTTAAAGTCTTATGATTAATGGTTTTTAATGAAGAATGGAAAGGAGGTACCATATCATAAAAGTCACTGACTGATGATTTAAACATTTCATCTTTTCATTCATTTATCAAACCTTTACTGGACATAATATGCCAGGCATCTGGTTTGCTTAAAACATGATGTGATGAGTGATTTAATGAAGACATTGAAAGGAGCTTTGGAAAAATGGAAGGTGTAACTTCTGAAAAAGGAAAAAAATCCAGCTCCTGACATACAGAAGTTGGTCTGGCACTCACAAGAACATCTTGTTATTCTCCTATTGGATATAAATAATCCCATACAATCTCATCTTCAGACGAGCTCAGTCTAAGACCATGATAAGGTCAAACAAAATGAAGTATACTTAATAATTTTGTCTAAGTACAGATAAAAATGTCACTGTACTACCCACAAAATGACAAACTTATTTTTATCTTAATTAAAATGAGTACCTGCTGCTTATCTACCATTTGAAGCTTTATCCTGACCTCCCTATAGCTAAGATGTTTTGAGATACCCAGTTATAGACTTGCTCCTGCTTTCTGACACCTAGAGAAAACCTCTAGTTTTTCAGATCTTCCCTCAAATCACCCAACCAAAGTCCAAACCTGTAAGAGGTTTTTTCTAACACCCTCTTACTAAAGTGCCCGGATCTTCCTCTAGACAAGTGTCATCTCTTGCTGCAAGGAGCTATAACCCACCTATTTAACTACAGGTGATCTGAGGCCTGAGGGCATTGCAGTCCTCTGAACTGGCAGGAAGAACTTGAAAACCTCACAGAGGGAAAGTGAGCATGGGCAGGGGTGGAACAAAAAACTGCCTTCTTGGAAGAGGGTTCAGAATTTATAAAGATCCAGACAATGAAGTGAGAGCTGGTTTGTCTGGAGTGAAAGGCACATAGGAGAAAGTGGAGGTTCATAAGGGAAGAAAGGAAGACAGAAATGAGAGATCATAGGGACCTTATAGTACCTCCTTAGTGACAATTTATTCTGTAAGGAAAGGGGGGGACTGAAAGAGTTTACTGAAAAAATAAATAAGATTTCCACTGTCAAGGAAGCAAATGGACAAAACTCAGTGGGATGCCATGACTTGATGATTGAGTGGGTGGTAGTGTCATTTGCTGATTTATAAAATACTAAAAGAGAGGAGATTTGACAGTGTAGAAGGTGATAATTTTAGTGTGTAACATTGTGAGTTTGAAAGGTCTTGGGAATATATAGGTAGATATGGTTAGGTGGAGACACTGAAAGAAAGTTTTGAAGCTCACAATAGATGTAAAACGCAAGTATGTGATGGTCCAGAAACCACGTGGGTTATTTCCCCAAGAACATGTTAGTTGTTTCCACAAGCAGTGAGTACCATGGTTGCCTTGTAAATCACCAGGTAAAACAATGGTTTACCAGTGAATTGAAAAAGGCCAATTGGAAATGTCAACAACAATGCAGTTGTCTGTATAAGAAATAAAGATGACTCATTTGTTCTCACATGCCGTTGTTTTATCCCCTTTGCTATACTTCCATTACCATAAGCTTGTACTTTAAGGCCCAGAGAAAATTAGCTCTTTTCTGTAAGCTACCCCAGTTCCTTGAGCTCAAAAAATTGCTTTTCCAAATCCTCATGAAACTTACTGTTTATGATTATGAAGTAATAATAGCTAACTCTTATACAGCCTTCATTATATGTCAAGCACTATTCCAACTCCTTTAGCTTCACAATAATCTTCTGAGATAGGTAACATTTACTGACAATGCTGAGAATTGAATGTAAGAAGTCTGATTCTTGAATATAACTCTTAACCAATACAGTATAGTGATATCATTTTACAATCTAATTTGGTAATTAATAATATACTGAACTGTGGCATATATTAGACTCTTATAATATTAGTTAACTTTATTTATTTAGCATCTCAGATTATATGCTTCTTTAAGGGGAACATCATGACTAACCCCTTGCGTATCTCTCATAGTAGCTACTAAGCCACATATATAAATTATTCATGTGTCACAAATGAAGCAATGAATTGATCTACTTAACCATAGGTCCTCAAACTTTAGCATGCATCAGAGTCGCTTAAAGGCCTTGTTAAAACAGGGATGGCTGGGCCCATTCTACAAATTTCTAATCCTGTAAGTCTGGGGTGAAGTTTAAATTTTATACCTCTAACAAGTGATTATGACACTACTAGCTTAAAGGACATTCTTCAAGAACTACTGCTCTGGCTCACTTCAAATAAAAGAATTTATCTGAATAATTAGGTGAAACAAAATGTGATGTACATATACAATACAGAAACATGCACAACTCAAACTATAGAAATACAAAAGCTATATGATCTAGAGAGTCTTAATTGAATAAGTAAGATCTATTCAATAGTGGGATTCTAATTATTTAAAAATAATAGTTGAACTTATAAACAAATTTGAATAAAACAATTCATCTTCATGTAAAACACAAAGCAGATCACTTTTAATTTGATTATGGTGTATCAGAAGAGTATTTTTTACATAAATGTCCCCTTTGGGCTACATTATGTCAATGACAAAAATGCAATGTACAGTTGCTTTTGAGTATGAATTGCATTGTAAATATATTTTTTTAAAAATGCTATTTTGTATCATCAGAAAAGGGACATCCTGTCACATGAATAGCTTCATAATAATTAAATGACATACAGTTTAACAGACTGACAGATGATTAAGTTTCCTGTTTCAAGTTGATTGCCAAGGCTTAGTAGGCAATTCTCTCTGGAAAGTATTTATTATTTCTGTAGCAAATTATTTATAAAAATGAGTTTTGCTATTTAAGTGGTCACTGCAAGGGCATTTACAAGCCACAAGTTAAAATAAGGTATTAATAATAAATTAAATGTACCACATCAACATCTCATATATCAAAACCATAAGCAACTGATTCAAGAAGGGCTGAGGAACTCATTATTAATTTTTGTCAGAAGGTGATTTTGCCAGAGAACCGTCTGTCTCTCCCATCTCCACCCAATCGACAGGCTTTAATTTCATCAATGGCAGCCGTCTAAACGTGGGGCACTTAAGCTCTGCTGTGCCTAGACTGAGAGCAGAATGGTTCGGCTTGGTCCGTTCCTGGTATCTTTTGGTCTTGGACTATTTTCCTGCTTCTTTGACCATTATTCTTGCTGTACTTTTTCAAGTCCTCCTCATCTGCCTGAGCTGTATGACTACCTTCTCTTCCCCTCACCGTCTTGACCTTTGTTTGCTTGTTTCTCAGCCTAGTGCTGTCCTGAGCTGGTGTTTTCTGTGGAACCTGCTCTCTAGTGCCATGGTCTTGTGCTCCTGCTCCTGACACATCGCATCACACTTAGTCTCTAAGTGCTGAGTACATTTTAAGTAATGTCACACCATTTATTTTAACCATTTAAAGATACTTAAGTGAATGAGTATGAGGTTTGGCAAAGTACAGTACAAATGACTACCCTGCACACATTTTACTCTAAAATTTTCCTGCCTTAGTTTAATGATTTCTGTTATTTTACAGGCACATGAGACAAGAGAATACAATGCACCACCTTCACTGTTAAACTATATTGTATTAAGTGTTTTCACTATTCACTACATTTAAGTGTTTTCTATATTTCAGGTGTTACACATATATTATCTCATTTATCTGCACAATCCCCAAATTTGGTATGTTGCAATAAATCTGTTTTGCATATAAGTAAACTAAAGATTAGAGGAATTAGGTCCATGATTGGTCAGGTAGAAAGCAGTAGAGCTGGGATTCAAATCTACCCCAGCTGGTAGAATTAGGAAGGTCTAACTCTACCACCCATGTTCTTAATTACTATGCCTAGTGCCTCTCAGTTTGATGTTGTCTTTATAATATGGATGTTTGTATTCCTCTTGTAAGTTTGGGCTTTACTTATATTATTTTAAAAGAGATATTAAAGGATAAGGAAAAAGGATTGGTTTGTACAGGTGACTTTATAGCAAAAAATTAATATAAACACTCATTTTCAGAAGCTTTAGCACTCGAGGCACTCTCTGGGATCACCCCTTGTACCTTCTCTACTACCCTCGTCTCTTCTTTGATCTAAATCTGTTAAATTACAATTTTGACCCCTTACAATTTCTGATTTCAAGGAAGATTAGGAACAGCTGGTCAGCTGCTCTACTGAATAGCCTCCAATATACTTGCAGGGCATTATTAAATTGTCCCTGTGCTTTCTCTTCTACGATTGCATTTTCTTCTAATTTTCCTCACAGTTCTATTTTTCCAATCTTAATTCATGCCTGTTATCTTCAGAACACTTGTTGAATTCTCAGTATCTCTTCTCATGTATGTACTAACATCTCTAGTCTAGTGAGAAGATAATGGCTTGGCATATCTTACCCATTTGTTACATTTTTATGCCTCCTTAAAAAAAAGTACAGTATTATAGGCTGACTAGGGGGCTTTGTATTATACAATTACATCTTTGACTTTGGAAAAATTACAAAGAACTAAGTCAAGATCCATCTTCATAATTTAAAATTGTTTTAATTCATTTTATTCTTGGGAAATTATGTTCTGTCATTGATGACTTAGTTGCTTATCCTCTCACTACCATCCCATATCCATTATTCATGTTACATGAGTACAAAGGATGGAAAGAACAAAATGGGGAATTTATTGCTCTAATGGCATCAAAGAACATTGCTGTTCAAAACAAAACAGAGAACAACAAAATAAACCAACAAACAGAATCAGGGCTCATCATTCTTTTCTACTTTGGAATTATTTCCTTTTTATAAAGTCATGTTAGATATTATCCTGAACATTATGATCCTTAATAAATTTGTTATTTCATGGAACATTCCTCTTAGATTGTATTGAGACATGCACTAAGGTGACAGGTGTATTTTTCTCTTTGATCGTCTCTTTCCCTAATCACAAATTAGTAGGAATATTAAATACCACCTTATTCCAACACCTAGAAAATTACTATAATTATTTTTAATTAATGTAACTTTAAATATACTTTAGGTTTTCTACTACCAATATGATTTATCTGTGAATCAATACTTTTAGTTATCTAAACAGAATGGCTATCATCAGTAAATCAACAAACAATAAATAAGTGTTGAAGGGGATATTGAGAAAAGGAAGCCCTTTTGCATTGTTCATGGGGTCGGTACAGGCACTACAGAAGGCTGTATGGAATTATTTCAAAATATTAAAAATGGAACTGCCTTATGGAGATTTATCCAGAGAAACCAAAACACTAACTTGGAAGAATATATTTCCCCCTATGTTCTCTGCAACATTATTTACAATAGCCAAGACTTAGAAGCAGTTTAAGTGTCCATCAGTAGATGAATGGATAAAAAAACTGTGGTACATTTACACAAGGGAATATTACTCAGCCATTAAAAAAGAAGGAAATCTTACTCTATGTGACAGAATTGATGGACCTGGAAAGCATTATGCTTAGCAAAATAAGCCAGCCAGAGAAAGATAAGTACCATATGATTTTACTCATATATGAAATCTAATGAACAAACTGAACTAACAAGCAAAATAGAGATAGAGAGCAGGCTGACAACTGTCAGGTGGGAGGGAGCAGGGGTCTGAGGTGGGTGAAATGATTAAGCAAAATAAAAAAAGAAAAAGAAAAAAATTCATGGATATGGACAACAGTGTGGTGACTGCCAGGGGTGAGTGGGCAGGGAGAGGTGGAGGAGGGTATAGCGGGGATAAATGGTGATAGAGGAAAGTTGACTTTGGGTGGTGAACACACAATACAGTATACAGGTGATATGTTAGAATTGTGGACCTTAAACCTGTATAATTTTTTAACCAATGTCACCCCAACAAATTCAATAAAGTGAAAATAAATGATAAAAAATCTTATGATAAAAACCTATCATTTGACTACTTTCTGTTGAGAGGTAAATTTTACTTTTAAGAAGCTTATAAATAAAGTTTTAAATAACCAAGGAAAACCAAAACTAAAGTTATAAGTACTGTGGCAGTTTTAAAGAGTTGGCAGAGCACATTAATAGGAAATCTACTTTCTGAATAGCTTAGGGTTTGTGTAAATGAAGCTGCTTGTTATGCCACTGTTAAAAAAACCAACATATCTGAAAGTACTTTTTGTGCGAAGAAATTCATAAAATAAAAATCACTGAGTTCTGCATGAAAGCATACAGAATATCAATCTCATTTTATCTATACAGAAAAGTTCTTGAGAGCATTTGCATAGTAAGTGAAGCACACGATTTGCAAAAATTCTAGAAACTGTCATTTTTGTTATATGAACTTGTATTATTTTCTAAAAACTCATACATACAAATATGTTTTTTAACTACTATTTTTAATTTAGGACAGAAAACGAACTCGAATCTTCCTTAAATATATTTTAGCCTTACTATTATCACTCTTTCCATGACCTCTTTAAAAAGTTATTTTAGAACACTATCATTCACTGTTAGATTTGAACCCTGATTGCAGGCAATTATGTCCTGGCTGGTGTGGCTCAGTGGATCGAGCGCCGGCCTGCAAACCAAAGGGCTGCAGGTTCAATTCCCAGTCAGGGCACAAGTCTGGGTTGCAGGTCAGGTAACCAGTAGAGGGTGCACATGAGATGACCACACCCTGATGTTTCTCTCCCTCTCTTCCTCCCTTCCCCTTCTAAAAATAAATAAATAAAATATTTTTAAAAAATTTTGAACCCTATAATGAAACTATTAACATTTATCCAGTTAAAGATATTATTTATGATAAAAGTATAAAATGATATAAAATAAAAAAATGTTTAATTCCTCTGTATCTCCCTTCCCCACCCCCAGAGGTAAACACTATAAATAATTCATTATGTTGTCTTCAAATTTTATTCTTTGAATGTAAAGGTTAATAAAAATATAAATGTAATAACACAAATAGAATCATGTGCACATATAGTCTGGGAAGTTGACCATAGGATAAATTACTTGAAATAGAATACTGAATCTGAAAGTATTTGCATTTAAGATTTTGGTGGCTATTGATATACTGCTCTTCAAAAAAACCCAAAAAAACAAAAAACTGTGGTACATTTACACAATGGAATACTACACAGCAGGAAGAAATCCTACCCTTTGCGACAGCATGGATGGAACTGGAGAGCATTATGCTAAGTGAAATAAGCCAGGCAGTAAAAGACAAATACCATATGATCTCACCTGTAAGTGGAACCTAATCAACAAAACAAACGATCAAGCAAAATAGAACCAGAGACATGGAAATAAAGAATAAACTGACAGTAACCAGAGGGGAGGGGAGACGGTGATAACAGGGGGAAGAAGGGGAAGGGTCGTCAAGGAACATGTATAGAGGACTCATGGACAAAGACAAGGGCGAGGAGGATTGAATGTGGGAAGTGGGGGTAGGTAGGGCAGGGGGACTATAATGGGGAGGAAATGGGGCAAATGTATTTGAACAACAATAAAAAAAAGCTGCCAACAAAAGTATATGCTAATACCTATTTATTCCAACACAGTCCTATTAAACATTTCAATATTTGCAAATCTTATAGATGAAAATGGTATCTTTTTATTACTCTCATATGAGTAAGACTGAGCATCTTGTCAAGTATTTCTGTTTTGCTCATTTGGTAAACTGTCTGTTCATGTTCTTTGACCATTTTTCTCTTGGACTACATCTTTTGCTATTGATCTGTGAGACCCTTTTGTGTAAAAGAAATTAATTCTCTACTACATGCTTTGCAAATAGCTTCCCTAGTTTATTGTTTGTATTTTGATTTGTTTATGATATTTTCAGCTGTATATGAGTATTTAATTTGTATGTATAAGATGCACTGACATTTTCTTTACAGCCTCTGAATTTGTTGAGATATATACAAGGCCATGTTACTGCAAGTGTTTTTAAAAGTTTTCTTGCCATTTTTCTCTGTATCTCCCTCCTTTTTCTTTTGTATGTGGAAAACTTTAGTGTATTTAAAATTCAACTTTATATAAAGAGTGAAGTAAGAACAGAGCTTTATACCTCCATAAATGGTTAGGCAGTTGCTCCAAGACAATTTACACTCTAGCCTATCTAATGAACAAAAATGACATCTTAATCACATATTTAATCCCCATAAGTCTATTTCTTGGGTTTCTATTCTTTATCTTAATGTTCTACACTTGTACTAGTGTCACATTATTTGAATTATTACAGCTGCGTTATAACATGTTTTACTATCTTGCAGGGTTGGACTAGAGGATATTCACTAAACTCAATGGAGAGTCAATACTTGAAGGGACAGTAGAGAACATCTAGCTCATCCTTTACTTTACAGGGGAGGAGAGTGAAGGCATGGGAGTTTCCAAGACACATTCAACAATCTCCACTACTTCACAGGAGGGTTGAGAACTAGAATAAGGATTCCCTGGCTAGAATCCTAGTACTCATTCTTCTGAACTATGACAATAACTCTAAACAAATATGTTCCCATAGACTTCACTCCTTCTCACACTATTTCTAATTTAAATTCCTCTGAGATTTTTTTTTCTATTCTACTGTTTTATTCCCTTGAAACATCACTTTTCTATAAGCTTGGGAAAATTTCATTATTATGATTACCTACAAATACCTATATCCCATGAATACTGAAAGCCAAGCCAAACCTATCTTCCAACATCCTTTTTCATGGCCTATTTATTTTTCTCATTAGAATCCTAAGTGGGACTGTTTTAATAGTGAAAAAAAATTCCCAGAGCAATGCACAATTGAACAGTAAAGTTTCCACCAACTAACGAGTCAGTTATCTGCCAGAGGCAGTCATCAGCATGTTAATGAGCTTTATGGTTGTCATTAAATGTAAGGCATTGCAAGCATTACTGAGTGTGTGAACTTGATATATATCTAACTTCTATTAGGGTTCAAAAGTGTAAAACAGTTACATAAAACAATATAAAAATATATGATGGTGTTTCACACAATGATTCAGAGACAAAAACTTTGCTCTTTCCCTAATGAGAAACAGAAGGTAAGTTTAAGAAAATTTTTTAAAATAGTGCCAGACTAAATCAAGATAACAGGTCAACAACTCCAGGACTCTGGCAGAGGAGCAAAAAAATGATGTGGGAATTAAAGGATATTAAAGTCCAGTAAGTTACTGCCTGGGGTGGTTTGATACAAAGAAGCTAGACCACTTATAGAAATATGAATCCATCATACTCTCATGCCAATTATAAAGGTTACAGTTCTACACAATTATGCTATCACCTAGACATTTTTAACTAAATTAACAGTTATTGTATAAGATCTGCCCAAAGCACTGTATTAAAATAATGGACCTGGGCATTTTCCAGTAAAGTGGGATTAGCCACATGATATTGATGGAAGAAAGCATCCAATTTTCCTAAAGAAAAAATATCTCAAACATCTCAATAGAGGCAGTATGTGGTAGGAGTTTTAACCAAAATACAACATCATTTCCTACCTAAAAAGCATAATATACAACAGCAGAATGTTGAAAAAAATTCATATAGAATAGCTAGAAATAATTATTTGAATTGATGACTTCTACCTAAAGATTGAAGAAAAAGAATGCATGCCTCCCACTTATACTACTCTGAGAGAATTCAGATACTTCTTATCACTACAAATGACCATATTTTGACACAACAGTTAAGTTGTGAAGTTTAATTTTCATTTCAAGATGGGTAAGTATGTGAAATTGTTACTATAAATTGTTACTTTCAGAAATCTAGTTTCCATACTGTGAACTAATGCATCCAACCATAATGACCTCAAGTGTTCAGCGAGAATCATCTGTTCATTGATCAAAATGTTCTCATATAAACTCTTTTTGAAGCTGAAAATCCAAGGAAATGCCCAGTTTCCAATCCATAGATTTTTCCATAGTTTTAAAGAGTTTCTTAGTCCCACCTACATCTTTAAACTATAGGAATGGTAAATGCATACCAAGAATAAAGTGCGACAACTAGAAAATATCTTTAAAAAAATATATGTAGAACATTCTTTTCTAAGATCTGCTAAAGTTTGTATGTTAAATACACTTACACATATAATTTCCCCAAGCCTAAATCAGAAAGAGCTACAATTTAAATCATGAGTTATCCTTATATGTATGTTTTATAATTTGCACTGGTATAATAATACAAAATAAAATTTACTTAAGGGTTTTCATCATAATGAAACAAATTACCTTATAAATATCTCGGTAATGTTACCTTAAAAAAAAAAAAAAACCCTCAAGGATCGGAAAAGCCAGAAAGTTGTGCCTTGGTTTATCAAATCTAAACAGTAGAGTCCCTCTTAAATTGTGCTTAGGATTTAGAGAAAATCACTGTTAAGATTTGTTATATTAGATATCTTTCCAGTATTTTTCTTATTTTTAGTGTTTATGTGTGTGTGTGTCATATGTATACACAATTATAGTACAAAAACCTTTTTGCATTATACAGCATGTGTATGTGCTTATGTAAATATGTCTGTACATATGTTCATATACGAGGTCTGTCTAGAAGGTGTCCAGCCATGTAATATGAACAATAGAGACATTTATTGAAGAAGATACTAGATACAGGAGACATTGTACACAGGACAATGATACCTTAGTCCCCCTCAAAGTAGGCACCTTGGTACCTCACACAGTTCTCCCAGTCTCCATCAGCTGCCCCATCATATTTACCTGAATCTCATTGATGGTCTGAATTCTCTTTCAAAGGTGATTTTAGTTTTGGGAAAAGCCAGGAGTCACAGGGCATCAAATCTGGGCTGTAGGGGGGCTGAGGTACCTGGGTCATTTGATGCTTCACCAAAAATCTCTGCAGGAGATGTGATGCATGAGTAGGCACACTGTCATTGATGAAACTGCCAATCACCAGTTGCCAAAAGCTGCAACCTTCTGAATCATCTGAATAGTTTCTGTGGTGGAATGATCAAGCTTAATGAAAAATTTGATGCAGATCTGTTGCTCTACTAAGTCATTTTGAATGCAACAGCCACACAGTACACATGCTCACTCCAAGGTGTCTACCACCCCCAGAGACTAGCACAGTGAAGTCGTCATTGTTCACACATGCACATTCCATTCGACTCTCTTTGGCTGTGAGCTTATATTGATGTTGCCCAAACCATTCTCATAATATTAATAATGGTTGGACTTTTTCCAAACAGACACCTATATCCCCATAATAATACCATACTATTGTCTTGTATGCTATTTTTTAAATGTTTAACATTATTTCACATTATAGATAAGTTTTAAATTAGATTTTTAAAAATTAAAAAAGTTCTATGGTATGTTGCTCTCTGAAAAGTGGGTCACTGAGCACAGGGTGATGGGGGAAGGCAGGCACTGAAATGGAGATAACTGCACACTAAAAATTTATTTCACCTAACTTCCTGAAATGCTGACCTGGGATCTGTTAGCAGCTATATTTCTGATTTTTAAAAATAATTTCATTCTGGTTTGGGTTTATTTTCTATTTTGTATTGTTTTTTAAGCTAAGTCAAATATTTTATGGCAATTTTACTTATTAATAACCTAATGAGAATTTAACAAAGTGGAAAGGTAAAGATAATTATTTTTAGTTATTTGCAAATGTATTTATTTGTTAACACAAAAATCTCTAACTCTATCTTTCACTGCAAGTATCTGTGAAGTAACAAGATGACACACCTCTGGAGTTATGGGATGGTGACATGAGCGAATGATGTTAGTCACTAGATTGTTTCAGGAGCCAGGCCCCAGTCTTGGATGTTGCCCATTAAAACAAGAGCATAATGACTTAAATATCATATCTGTCCCTGCACATATTCCCTCTACCCACCTTTTCTAATCACTTTGTCAAGAAAGCCTTCAGACTTACAGGTGCAACTTCTCGCTAACATCAGGTATTGTGGGAACTAAATTTACCATGAGGTAAAGATACCTTGAGTCTCTGAACCATCACGGTGTCACTTGTTCTCAAATTACTTTATAACCAATTTCTGATTACCCAGAGAAGATTACCTGATCATTGAGCAGTTAAATGAGAGAACCTCCCTGTTCTCCACATCTAATTTCCCCTTCAAGGGGAGTAGGGAGAGGTTGGATTTGAATAGATAAAATTGGCAGCTGCCCAGGAAACAAAATTTGAGATGACTGGGAAGAAAAGGTTATCTCAAACTTCTAAGTCATTGCCCTCCATTATTGAAGAAGACTTTAGACTTTAATATCATACATGAAATATTTTTCTTTAGAGTCTTTAAGGACACGTTTTAAAATTTAAGGGGAAACTCTTTAAACAGCACTTGGACTAGATAACTACAATCAGGGCTACTGCCAGTCTATGGGAGGCCATCGGGCAAATTGGAGACTGCCTGTCTCAGGAGATTTTACACTGTCAGTGTGTGTGTGTTAGGAAAAGGCATCTTTCTGGTGTAGCCCTTCGCCCACTCACAGGGTGTCTTTGTGCAGAACAAACACTGTGGAAGTATACTCAAAAGCAAAAACCCTGGTTAAAAAAAAGAGGTAGGATACTACCAGTGTGTAGGTCCTAGGTTGCCCTTCTGATTAGTCAAGAAAACTTGTAATAGTGTTGTCTATGTTGCCAGTGGTTTATAATACCATTTTAGCTACCCAAGTTGAAGCAATACTTTCATCTACACAGATAATAAAAATTGACTATATCTGGAGATACCATGTAGAAAAACAAAACAAAACAAAACAATAGGAAAATCTCAGTTTTACACACAGACTAGTATCATAATTATAATATATAGTATTAATACAGTTTAATATCCTTGTATTTTAAAAATCTGAGTGGTCTTGGCTAGTGTGGCTCAGTAGTTTGAGCACTGGCCTGCAAACCAAAGGGTTGCTGGTTTGATTCCCAGTCAGGGCACATGCTTGGGTTGCAGGCCAGATCCTCAGTAGGGGGTGCATGAGGGGCAACCACACATTGACGTTCCTCTCCCTCTCTTTCTCCCTCCCTTCCCCTCTCTGTAAAAATAAATAAAATCTTTAAAAATAAAATAAAAAGCTGAGTGCATTGGCAACATAATTTTAAAACTTCCCACTTGTTCTTAGCTTTCTTTTATTAAAATATGTGGTTTTCAGAGCACTAAAAATATTAACCTTTGTCATCTTCCAAAATGAGTTAGCCCTCAAAGCCAGAATGCCAGAATGACAACTGTCCTCCCATCACAGAGAATATGACACCAAAATGTCTTTTAACTTAAGAATTTTTTTTTAGTTTCAAAACAAAACCCCAGAACTAGGGTATGGAAGAAACACTTTAGCTTCTTTAGAATTATCTCTGTGATTCTCTTTAATCTCAGTGGATTGGCTGAGCATCTGTAGCTTGTTTGGGCCTCTGAATTTCTGTATGACATGCCACTGAGGTTATTTCTTGCAGTAAATTTTACACTGTTGACACTTTTACAACAGAGAAAAGAAATAACCTGTGAGCTAATTTCGCAGGGGGTCTCTGCAAAGGCCTCAGTCTCAACTCCGTGACACAAGGCACAGGTTAGATGGTGACAGGGGAAGGGCTTTATTTCCTTTCTCAGCTCCCAGAGAATTCCAACCACACATGAAATAACGCCTCATTTAAAAAGCTCTTTGACACAGTTCATACTGTTTTCCAAATGCTCTACCTCATCATTCTTAAAATCAAGGGAAATGTTGGAGAAGAGGAGAAAAGTAAATTCCAGTAACATTTTATTGGGAGCTGAATCCCCAGCCCGGGATTGAATTTACATACTAAAACTCAAAAGGTAAATGTATCAAAGTGAGGTACTGTTAGTAGTTCCCTCTTCTTTTTCAGAATAGCTTAATTAAAGTCCTACCAAGACAGAAATGACCACCTAGCAATCCGCATTTGAAAGGCATTTAATATAGCAACTCAATGCCTATTGGAACTTTTTAAAATAAAAGATCAATAACTAAGAATTATTATGGATAGATAACAAAACTGAATTGTCATCTAGCTGTTTTTTTCTCATATTTAGATGAAACACAGACTCCTCAGAAATTCATGAAGGAAGGTCGCAATGTCTGTCCCTTCTGCAGAGCTAAGAGTTCCTCAGGGGCAATGGACTTGGTTCTTGGTTTCCTATCCTCTGTGACCCTAATGCTTGCAGACGCACTAACACAAGTGCTTAATAAGTTAAAAAAATAATAAAAATAAATAACACAACACAAAATATATTTTAAGTCCACCCTCTTCTCAAAATGCAAATCCATTGTGTTAGGGTACAAAACTGATAATATTCAACACATACACATAAAATGCATTTGGTTAGGTATATATTTATAATAATGTATAGCTCTTGTTAGCTGATGAGTTTCCTAACTGAGAGAAGTCATACAAGGGAGTGGGACTGTTGGCAGAGATTGAAAAAAATCTGTAATCAATTACGGTTATGACTTTTCTCAATCATTTAATATTTCACTATATGTTGATTACCCATGTCACTTCTAGGCACCATAGGGTTACAAAGATGAGTAAGACAAAATCCCATAGAGATAATTTTCAGAGGAATGATTGTAACTATTATATCTGTGACATACATATGCGTACATTTTTTTGATGTTTGCCTGTGACATATGCCAGGATCTCTGCCATTAGTTGGATGATGTAGACAGAATCACAGAATATCTCTGAGGATTAGTTTTTCCTCTGAAAAAAGTAAATAGGATTATAGCCTCCTTTAGCCTTATTTAATATTATGCTATAATATTCTACCCTGTGACTTTTATATCCTTCATCCTCTTTGTCCTCCATCCTATTTCCCCTGTATTCCAGCTACATTTGATATCATCGCCATGCCACTGTTTCTTAAAACTTCTCTTCCTACTGTATCTTAGTGCTCATTTTCTCCATCTTCTTCTGTGACTCTTCTGTGGTTTTTATTACTTCCTCTGTATCGTCACAGATCCTAACATGCAGTAGCTGGTCCTCTGTAATTTTCTGTTCACTAGACTTTCTCCCTTAAAATGCTAATCTGTCTCACCTAAAACCTCTGTACTCATAACTTTTAATTTTCTTCTTAGGCCCCCTTGATTAAACTAGGTCTCACTAATTGTCACCTCTTCAGAAAACCAATGGTATATATTGACAATTCTACACATTGAAAACTCAGTCATGTAGAATTCTGTGTCAGTTAAGTATATGTATTGCCCTTTCATGGACTGTCAGATCCTTGAGTCTAGGGACCATGTTTTATATCACCATTTTAATTCTAGCATTTGGGGAATGAGGCACCATGGAACACCATTAGTAAATCGTTCAGTGGATAATGGGCTTACACCTCCAAGGTTGAAAATATGACACATACTAACTATTTAGAATCAGCCTGCTTCATTTTCTTCCTTTATACAGCTTTTTATGACAACCTTTGAACATCACAGTTAAAGTTTCAGGAAGCCAGTTTAGTTTGCATAATCCTGTAAAAACAGTTTAATTATTTTATATTTTTTTATGTGGATTATTTATTTTCCTGTGCAGAAGATTATAAAGAATTTAAAAATCAGCAATGCAGTAATGTGGATGTTGCAGAATGAATAATACTGAATAACAGAGGCAAAGGTGATATTAAAGGTGGTCATGTGCCCACCCTCCCTATTTTATTGATGAGAGACCACATGTCTAAATTAATGTCTTAATTTCATAGAATGATTCCTAACCTTGAGTGCATGTTAGAATCATCTAGGGTTCTTCCCAACAAGTATGATTCCCCTCCCTCCACACACGTACCCTAAGAAAACTTTGATTTAATTAATTTGGGGTGGGGTCATGGCTTAATTTTTTTAAGTTCTTCAGGACATTTAATTAGAGCCATATTGGTTTAAAACTTCTAGGTTTACTGCACAATAATTTAGCCAAAAATACTAACTGAGTTGTGGTTTCAAACTACATGGACAAAAATCACTGTTATGAATATTATTCCTAGGTTTTAAATGTAGTAGATATTTTAATAGTCATCTTAAAAATCACTTGAAATATATGTACTAATAATAAGTATAATTTAAACATCATGGAGTAACACTGATGCATCCACTTTATAAAACCTATTATTCTTTTCATTGAAATTTCTGATTAGTACCTTTATAAAGCAGCTCTTGGTGTTCTACTCTTTACCAAGAGGTGGCACTAGTAATTTCTGTATTAAACTATATGGCAACTAAATTGCACACCCTTTAATAAAATATATTTTATGGATGTTTCTATTAAGACACCATTACAAGTTTTAGCTTGTGAAATTCACTTTTAACTTTTCTGTATGTGTTTCATTTAAGTGCTTTTTAATTACTAGAGTGCTTAGCATAATGAATGTTGAAATTATGGATTGATTTAATGCCACAATAAAGATTTTCTCTTTTAATCATTTATTAGTTCACTGAACTTCAATCCATTTAATATCAGTGACTAGTATTTTATTAATGATAATATTGTTTTCAAAGTAGAAGCAACGCAAACCACTGAATTCTGCCTAACAACACTATGAAATTAAGGTCATGGTTTATGAGAAATAACCTTAATGTTAAGTAAAAATATATTTTTATGTTCATGAATACACTTAATTTTCCTATAAGTTTAAGTAAATCTGTGTTAATCTAATACTACAGTGCATTATTACTTAAAAAAATATAGAGAGACTTGAGACAAATGATCTGGCTAATTAAGAGTTAATTCACAGCCTCCTACTGTCCCTTCCTATTATACTCTGTCTGAAAACCACCTCTTGAATCTACCAGCAATGATAGTACATGCTAGGAGATATTCATCCATATGATTTTCCTTCACCAAACAGCAAGAGAGATACTAACTGGTACTAATTCTGGCCTACCTCTTTTCCTACAGTGTGGTGGTCTCTAGATTAAAGTTGTCTTTCCAAATTTCTAGAGTTTCTGTTGATGATAACGTACTAGGTAAAAACTTTTACTGTGATATTTAGCTCAGGTAAGCCAATTCAGCAAATATACATTTTGGCTGAAATCAGTTCAACAAATCTCTCATTTCCTAGAAAAATTAAAAAGTCTTAGCAAGATAACAGAGTTATATAGAGGAATTCTCTTGTTTTGCTTTGAAATTGAGCTTGTGATAATGTACTAAAGAGGAAGTTTTGAGCCCTGAAATACTTCTTTCAGAGACATTTAAAAAAAATTATTACTGAATCCTAATTCAGATTGTGGAGTTAGCCTTATTATCTTTGTATGAGGTTCCCTACATGACGGGAAATACTTTTCTCAGCTCAGAGACTATTTTTGTTTAAGATTCAAGAGGGAATAAGTTATAAATGTACAAACTTTCTTTTGCCCTCTGCGGTTTTGTGCAACTCCTTTCAAGGATAATTTGAAAAATGAATGATAGCAAAGTAAAGAGTGAAGTTGAAGTGGAATTTCATCTATCAATTTATACCTGGACATTATGTTGTCAGATTTGTTTCTAAAGTTTTTTATTTTTTTTCCTTCAGAATACATGCAATAAAAATGGTGAAATTTCTTTTTTCCATTTTACGGGAGAGAAACAGAACTTTTGTTACACTATAACTCACTTTATCACCTCACCCTCAAATGCTTGCTTTTCCCAATGCAACTGGACATGCCATTACTGTTCGATTGTGAAATGCCCTATTGGACATTTTGAAAACCATTCCACTTAGGAAATGTGTTCTGCCATTTGTTTATCACTATCTACTCTTCAGTTAATGATGATGCTAGTAAAAGAATGCTTATTAAAAAAAAATTAACCCTGGTTCAACTTATTGAATATAGGAGTTAAATGTACCACAACAAAGTCATAATCCTGAGGTTTTCATCCTTCAGTGCAAATGGAAATCATTTGCCAGTAGGGTTACAAGATTTAGCCAATAAAAATACAGGACACCTAGTTCAATTTGAATGCCAGACAAATAATGAATTACTGTTTTAGTATAGCCGACCCTTCAACAATGAGTGGGGTTACGGGCCCAAATACTGCCCTCCCACCCTCATGCAATTGAAAATCTGCAAACAACGTTTGACTCCCCCAAATTAACTACTAATAGCCTACTGTTAACCAGAAGCTGTATCAATAACATATACAGTCAACCAATACATATTTTGTATGTTATATGTATTATATACTGCATTCTTACAATAAAGTAAGCTAGAGAAAAGAAAGTGTTATTAAGAAAATCATAAAGAACAGAAAATACATTTATAGTTATCAGACTTACTTATTGAAAAAAATCAACACGTGAGTGGACCTGCACATTTCAAACCTGATTTATTCAACAATCAACTGAATCAGTGTACCCCATGCAATATTTGGAACATACTTACACTAAAATTTTTTGTTATTTATCTGACCTTAAAATTTAGCCGGGCATCCTCTCATTTATCTGGCAACCCTGCCTAGAGGTCTTGTTAAAACAAACATTGTGTTCTCTTAGAGTTTCTGATTTAGTAGGCTGTGTCCCAAGAATTTTCATACAGATTCCCTGATGATGTTAATGCTACTGGTCTGGGGAAAATAGTTTTCAATACCCATGCAAAGTGCTTAAGAGCTTAAGCTTAATAGACTGGAGATTCAATTTACTTGAGCACTAAAATTCTTTGTTTTGCCACTAGAGAAAGGTAAATATTAAGAAGGAATGATGATGAAGTAATTTTGAGAGCTCAGAAAAATGCAAAGTAAGTACTCAGCAAAGGTTAAGTTACAATTTCTACATAAAGAATTTTAATTGAATTCTGCTTTTCCCAAGTAGTGTTATTTAGAACACTAGAACCACAGCAAAAAAACATTTTTTTACATGAGAAAAAAACATAAGAAAATTTACTATAAAATGACCCAGCACTTAAAGACTTCCCCAAGGTTTAAAAATGCTAATAAAGAAAGTGAAATTCTTAAAGAGGCATTTTCCAAAGTTATGTCACCCTAGAACAATGCACCCTCTCACACAGGGAAGTAATTTAAGCACATAGTTTTACATAAACCAGTTTATGAAATACTGCCATAGAGCATCTAGGTACAAAATGACATAATAACAAATATGGATCACTTTTGCTACATAGAAAAAAAATATTTCAGTTGTTGGCATCTAGAAGATTTGGATAAAACTACAATGCATTTATTCTATCATTCAACACATTCCTTGAACGTCTAAAATGTGTATAGAACACTGTGCTATAATGATACAAGGAAGAGTTAGATAAATACTGCCTTTAAGTAGCTCACACTCTGGTAGTTAAAATATTTAACAATGGGTACTGATGAAGACTGACTTAATATTCCTCTCATCTTCGCTGAACTTCAGGCATATTTCTTCCTGACTATAGATCCCTGACTTCCCTTTTCTTAGAGCATTTACTTTAGAAAACTTGCAACTGTAAATTTTTTCTCTGCTCACTTATGATATAAATCTTCCACAACCCAAAAATGTCTTTCTGAAGGGCTTGAAGTCATACATTTGAAAAGTAATAACAGAAGTAGACATCACCCTGTCTCCCAGTCTCTATGGCACGGACGGCATCAAACTCTAATAAGTGACAATTAAGCAAACGCAGATGGCCTAATCACATTAACCAGCCTCCCCTCTAACATCTTCCAGTACTTTTCCATTAGTTCACTCAAAAATGTAAAAATCCTGCCATGTTATATGGTAGGATTGGTACATATTCCATTGTGTATATGTACCATATTTATCTAATCATCTATTGATGGGCACTTAGGTTGCTTCCATAGCTTGGTTACTGTGAATAATGCTTCAATGAATGTAGGAGTGTGTATATCTTTTTAAAGTAGTATTTCTGGACTTCTTCAGATAAAAACTCAATAGTGGACTTGTTGGGTCATAAAGTAGTTCTATTTTTAATTTTTTGGAGGAATTTCCATATAGTTTTCCATAGTGGCTACTCCAATTTGCAATTCTAACAGTACATGAAGGTTCCCTTTTCGCCACATGTTTGCCTACACCTGTTGTTTGTTTATTTTTTGATGACAGACATTATGACAGGTGTAAGGTGATACCTCATTGTGGTTTTAATTTGCATTTTCTTACACATCTTTTCATATGCCTATGGCCATCTGCATGTCCTCTCTGGGGAAATGTATATTCAGGCCCTCTGTCCATTTTTTAATTGGATTATTTGGGATTTTTTGGTGTTGAGTTCTAAAGTTCCTTATAAATTTTGGAAATTAATCCCTTATTGGATGTACCATTGGTGAATATCTTGTCCCATTCAGTAATTTGTTGTTGTTGTTGTTTTGCAGATGGTTTCCCGTGTTTTGCAAAAAATGAAAATATTACTCAGTTATAAAAAAGAGTGAAATCTTACCATTTGCAACATGGATGAACCTAGAGGTTATGTTAAGCTTGGTGAAGTAAGTCAAAGAAAGAGAAATACAATATGATTTCACTTATATTCAGAATCTTTTAAACAAACAAACAAACAAACAATGCAACAGACCTACAGATACACAGATCAAGCCGATGGTTGTCAGATGGGAATTAGGTTGGGGAATTATGTGAAAGAAGTGAAGGGAGTAGGACATACAAATTAGTAGTGATAAAATAGTCCCATGGATGTAAAGTATAGTATAGGAAATATAGTTAATAATATTGTAATAACTATGCATAGTGCCAAATGGGTACTAGACTTATGGCAGGATCACTCCATAGATTATATGGAATTCAGACCACTATTCTTTACATATAAAGCCAATAATATTAAATGTCAAGTGTAATTGACAAATTAAAAAATAAGACCTAAATAAAATATAATCATTTTTCCACTGAAAAAATAAAAAATAAAAATCCTACCATTCTCTTCCAGCACAGTTGAATTCAATCTCTCTCTCCTATAGCAATAGTCTATTTTAAAAATATATATATAGTTATTTTATTACAGTTGTCCCAATTTTTCCCCCTTTGCTCTCCTCTGCCCAGCCCACCCCCATTCCCACAGTCAATCCCCACACTGTTGTCCCTGTCCATGGGTCATTCATACATATTCTTTGACTAGTCCCTTCCCCTTCTTTCCATCATTGAATAAAGTCTTCCTTGCCTGTTTAACTGGTCCGGGGCAGTTTTTCTTTCACACCACTGACCACATCTTATGCTGTATATTGTTAATCTTATGTAACTCAGTATATTGTTAATACATCTAATTAACAACAAACAAGGTTGAATGTGGTATCTAATGTTAAATATTTTAAATACAGCCGTTCCTTATAGGCTGTGGGCTTACAAGGAAACAGCACTGCTTTAAGTGTCAGGTGGGACTTTGAATCTCAAGCTTACATTCTGCAACTTATGTTCCCTTGAGAAAAATATTTGATTTCTCTAAATTTTTTTCTCATCTGTAAAATAGGGATATCAAAAGCCTACTTTCCAGACAGAGTTTAATTGAGGGAAAGGGTAAACAGAGTAGGTAGAAATGAGCCCGTCTGCACTAAGCAAAGAGTCAGGCAGATACTCAAAGAGTAGCTGAGCCAAGTTATCAGTAGGGAGTCAGAAAATTCCCCAACATCACTTACTGAAATTCCTAGCACTCCTTCAGGTGGTTCTTTGCTCGTTCTTAAAGAACAAGACCTTCTAAAGTTCTGGCTCTTCTTGAAGATGTTTTCTACTTCTACTCCTCCTCTTTCGGAGGCCTGGCTCTTTGGCTTCTTCGGAGTTTTCACGTAGTTGTCTTACAAAAACAACAACAAAAAAAGTCCTCTCATTTATTTCTATGTTCTTAGCAACAAGTCACATTGTGTTTTAAATGTCTTCCTTGAGTCGTACTTTTTTGATCTAGGCAATCTCTGCCTCTGCCAAACCACTTCTTTCTGAAGGAACCAAAGGCCCATACCTCCTTGATTTTCATCCATTGCCAAAATGACAGTCATATACCATATTGTCATTACTGAGTAAGAAAACACATTTTTAACTTGGGCAGAGCCCCCTGAAAGATTATGTACTGATGTTTGTCACTGCAAAACAAGCCACCCTTCCCCTGGAAGGACTGAATCATTTGTCAAAAGTGGGACATTATTGGAACATTATTGTGCTTACCAGGGCACTGTCTTTTCTCTGTAAGTAAATCAATAGCCATCTAAGCCAAAAAGCACATTTGATTCAACCTCTTCAGTTTGAATTACATGAAATTGACATTTACTGTAACACAAAATTTACAATGGTTGGGGCTTAATTTAATTAGTCCCAGCACTGAATTTTAATAAGGAAGTTTTAGAAGGCAATGATTTAAACTTTACTAAAGAGCACCAGACATATACTAATATATCAAATAAATACTACTGGGGTCACAATGAAAATGATGACATTAAGTGAGTACATTTCTATCAATAATCTGAAATATTATAAAAATTAAGATAAACTTATGATTTTTTAAAAGCATGGACTTAATCATCAAACAGTATTAAGCAATTTGTATAGGCTTAGCACATTGCTACATGATGTAGGATGTTATAACCTAGAGTAAGTATCACCTGAAGGAAAAGGTAGAGTAGGGGTAATTGATGTAGTCTTTGTAGAAATATGATCAAATATTTGTAAAGAAAAATGGGATGGCAAAGCAAAGATAAAAATAGGAAAAGGAAGATATGTTGGTTAGAAGAAAAGTTGAAAAACAGGTCATGGGGTTGAGACTGTGTCTTAGGAGCACCGTTGAATAAATACCTACCTACACATGAACAATGCAGTCTATGTAGTAAGTGGCATCACAAAGTCCTTGTAAAGTGAACGAGCAGATAAGATAAATGTTTTAGAAAGACTTCCCACATAAAATGAGTTGGAGAAAGAGGGTAAGGAAATAGGAAGACTTATTGGGAAGTTGATACAACAATGCAATTTTCTTTAATACAATGACACTAAAAGGGGATTCAAGAACACACAATTAAGAATGAAAGTGAAACTCAGAACGAATTTCCAAAGAAAACGCTCTAAATGGTGTGTCAAATAGATGGGATGTTTGCTTAGAAATACACACTTGCTCATCTTATTCAGGAGCCTGGAAATCATCCTTGAAACATTCTTCTTTAACTCCTTCTATCCTAATTTTTCCTTCTTAGATGTTCATTAAACATTGCCGCCTCTACCTGTGAAATAGCTTTTCAATCCAACCACTTTTTCTACCCCTAATACCACCGTCATGTTTCTCCTGGATTATCACAGCAGTCTCCCTGCTTCTGGTCTTGCTCCTTGCTAATTCATTGCACTGCAACCCACGGCAGGACTTTAAAAGCATTTTAATATCTGTGCTGTGTCAAAATATCCATCCTTAACTTATGCCACTCTTCTCCAAGTTCTCTATAGCTGTACTCTCTACCATTTTTCCTCATGTGGTCCTTACAGCTCTTTCCTCAGGACACCTGTCTAGTACCTGAGGGAAGTCACGTTAGAGTAGAAAGGGCATACATAACTCCCCTACTTGCCTCCATATATTTCTTCTGCCGTTACCCTTACCCCATTTATTGCCATTACTTTATTGTCTCATCTATTCTGCTAAAGTGCAAATTCAGAAAGAGTAAGAATAATATTATTTTGTGTCCCACAGTATCTCCTAGGACTAGTGCAGTGTTATATCCACTGAAGTTGCTCAGTTTGTTTAGTAATGAATAAATCAATGAATAAATGGATGTCTTAAAATCCAACCACAAAAAAATAAATGTACACTTGGGAGGTATCCACATAGAGATGACAGAGCAAAAAAAGAAATACATGAGCTCAAGAAGGCAATGTGTGCTGACCATGAAATGATGACAACCAAGAATTAGGAATGGATAACAGTTCAGAAAGTTAAATGATCAGGGACTATAAGCATATTCTAAAATAATAGTTTTTAAACTCTGGTGTGCACGGGAACCACTTGAGTGCTGCTTGTTCATAATGCACAATCAACAGAGGTAGGGTTAAAGCTAGAAGTCTGAATATTGAGCAGTAGCCCCCAGTGAGGTTGCTGCAGGGTGATCCTGAGACCACACCACAACATACATTGAGAGAGGTTTATTTAAAGAAAAGGAAAAAAAATCTGTCTTTAATGCTTCAACTTTAGGTAGCTTTGCTTTGCATATTTTTCCTTGAATTCTGCTTCATGATGGTATTATACAATTTTTAAAAACACTGAAGTATAAAAGAGGGTAAAAAGTTTGCAATACCAAAAACAGAGCATAAAAATGACTTGCTGAGTCATCACTACAGATTAGGATTAAGATGTGACTATTTTTCTGTAGAAGTCTTTTAAAAAGTATCCTGGGTAAAACAAACTTTCCGAAAATGCAGTCTTGCTTTTATTGCTACACTGTATCAGAATGTCTAATATGATCCCAATGAAGATATCCTCAGCAGATCTGTAGCAGTATCGTTTAAACTAGTCACATTCTCGGCAAGGTTTGTACAGATTTATGTACCATATAACATATTCACTATACAGTATGAAATGGACTTACTGTTGTCTATTTAAACCTTGAATGAATATATAAAACATTAATTAGTTTCCCACTTTCAGTTGAAGATTACAGTATATAATGTTTATTATTCCTGTGAGATCTCTGTTTTTCATGATTCCTCCCAATTATTTACACTATAAATCCTTTAATGGATGAATTTTATCACTGCAGAAATTTAGGAATCTGTAACTAAAGGGTCACTGAAGAGATCTCTTTCTTTAGAATAAAATAACAAATAAAAGTTAATACAATTAACACATTAATTTCTAAAAAAATGTTGCACGAAAATTTTGAAGTTTAATAGCATTAGCCTTATTAACCAACCTGTATATTGTTAGGAAAATATAGTACCTGGGAGGCACTGTAAAATCTTATAACTTCAGTTCCCTCTTGTGGCAGAACATTCAAAGTGAAACTGTCCAGAACCCTAGAGAGAATTATGAGTTTGCATGCATTTACAACCTCAAGAACAACAATTAAAAAAATAAATTTTAAAAAAATTCAGAAGAAAAAAGAGAAGGAAATACAAAGGGTTTACTCCTATGCATTGAGATGGCTTGGGAAATAGCTTCTTATCAACATTCTTGGGGCATATAACTCTTGCTGGAGATGGAGAAGAAAGGATGATTATACTGTATATACTTTATAATATATAGTATAATGTTATATATTATATATACATATTTCAACATAAAAAGCAAGTTAAAGAGTTGCTTCACTAAAGCTTAAAAATATATTCTGGAGGTTGATTTGGACACTAAATTTCAAATTATGTTTCTTAGGTGAAGACAAAGCAAAAGACAGAGAAAAGAATCAAAGACAACAATGCAAGAGAAAATAAGATTAAGAGGAGAAGCCCTGTTCATCAGAAGAGTCTCTTAGGCATGAAGGAATCATTGAGCAGGGTAATTTAAAGGCCTGGGGCACTGAGAAAGATGACCTTATATAGACAAAGATTTTCTTTTAAATTTCTTTCAAAACCAGAGGTATTTCAGGTAATTTGAGGTAACTGAAAGTCCAAAACTCTAAGTGAATTACAGAATTTTAACATCTAGTTAAGCAGTAGAACTAGGATTTAACACCAAACTTGAGGCTAAATTTATTTTTTGATATTTTACACTTTACAAATTCAGATTGTAAAGCTGGGAAACACAAAAAAGAATCATAGGTTACTGTGTATGAGGCATGTGCTTGAAAAAATCCCAGATGTGAGCAAATGGCTGAACATGTTCTATTTTCTGAAACATAAAGATTAAATATGCTACTGATTTTTGTAATTCTAGTGAAATGCAGCCTCTGAAATATAATCATGTGTGCTTTTGCTTCTGGATCTTGAGGTCAAGAAATCTGAAGAATTATATATCCCACAAGGTTAAAAAAATTCAATAATCCAGTGGCATAGGGTTTTCCTTTGAATTCCTTCAAATCCACAGGAGATACACATAAATGCATCAAACACTGAGTTTTATTTGTTTTGCCACAGACCCTCAATTTTCAACTTTCTCAAACAATAATGAAGCAGATACATTCATGAAGTGACATAGAGAAGGCTATAATTTATTTATTTGTTGGTATAATATTTATTGCTGTATAGCTACCCAGCAGCCATCATCCACTTTCACTTTTTCCTCCTTTTTTTTTTTTTAACTGGTGATTAGCTCAGGTAGAACATGTGATAATAATGACCAATAAATATAATAGAAAGTCTGCTAGGAAGCTATGGGAAAGTTTTTATTTTAAAGAGATACGTAACTGCAATGACTGACGAAAGACCCCCTGCCCTGTCACTGACCAATCACTGGAGACCATGACCCTGAAAGGACACACCTGGGCAACTGATGAATGTCCAACTAAAACCTTCCCCTGAGACCCCCGCCCCAATATTCCTGCCTACGAGAGAGAAAATCCTCAGCACAAAGAATCCAGCACATGGAGCAGCCAGCACCATTTCCTTTCCTTTCTTCTTTCCCCACTTCTCTCTTCACAGGCATGTGTCTCCTAAACTAAGGCAATGGACAGCTGGCAGCTTGTTCCAGGCTGACCCCCCTGACCTGTCCCCAAAGCCCCTTTTCCCTGACTTCCCATTGAGCTCAGGCAGCCCAGCCTGGGCCCTCTTGTTTATGCTGAGCCCTTCCTTGTTTCATGGTCCCCAGCTTTAATAAACACATCTTCATAGTTAATAACAATAATAATAATAAATAAAAAAGTAAAGAGATACATAAAGGATTTGAGTTCTTAATGGAACTACACAGTTCTAGAATTCTTATTAATAATTATGCTCATTGTTTAGACCATTGCTTGGCTTTTCTGTTACTTACAGTCAAAAACATGATGCTTTATCTGTCTCTGAGTTTTTTCATTTTATAATAGTGTCAGCTCCATGGCAAATATTAGGTTGAAGTAAGTCAGGTTAGTCTTCACCAACCTTTTCTGGTTGATAGACTCTTCATAGCCCAATTTAACTTATTCCCGTATATTAATCTGTAGCCTCTTACTGAACACTTACAAATGCATGTCTAGTTGTAAAAAACATACAAACAAAAAAACTTATACAGAATATAAGGTATATCCTCTCTCCTTAAGTAGTTTGTAATATAGGATTAATATGGGATCCCAAATGGTTTGGCATGGACTTGGACACCCCAATAGGTCACATAGTGGGTTGGCCAAAAAGTCCATTTATTTTTTTCTATATGATGGTTCTAACTAGTAGTGCTTAGTTGTATTTAACTTCATTCAAAACATTTTTGTTAGGATGTATTGTGACAGCTGTCATATCTGTGTATTTTTAAAATATCTTATGAAAACTGGTGAATTTTTGTGCAGCCATTTTAATATTGAAGATGGAAGAAACTATGCAACATTCTCAGTATACTATGTTTTACTATATCAAGAAAGGTAATAATGCAACTGAAATGCAAAAAAAAAAAAAAAAAGGAAAGATTTGTGCAGTGTATGGAGAAGGTGCTGTGACTGATCGAACATGTCAAAAGTGGTTTGGAAAGTTTCTTGGTACAATGGACATTTTGGCCAAATAATTCTTTGCTGTGGGGCTATCTTATATATTAGAAGATGTTTAGCAGCACCCCTGGCTTCTACCCACTAGAAGCCAACATTGGGAGATAGCTGACATACTCAAAATATCCAAATCAATAAAGTTATTGGTGGAAATGAAAAAATGTATCTTTTATTTTGCAAAAATAAATAAATAAATAAGCAAACTTTTTGGTCAACCCCTTACATTTCATAGTGGTTCCATACTCTATCCTTTTCCAATTTCTCACCCTCCTACTTATAACTTATTTCCTTGTATCTGTCTCTCTCTCTATCTTTCTCTCCCCCTCCCTCCTTTCTTCCCTCCCTCTCTCCCTTGCTCCCTGACTCTCTCTTCCCTAACAGAAAAATTGTAATTGATACAATGAGACAGTTAAGTCACAATAAAAATATTATTCCTATTAAAATAGTTTAAATTATTCATTTCATCAGGCTATCTTTCAGAATTTACCTCTGATTTAAGATCAGTAGGTCCAATTAGTGTTCAGGTGTATTTTATGGCATTTTCCTAGGTAATAAACATCTATGACATACACCTAAATCATTTGCATACAGACAAATATGTGCTTGTCCCCTAAGTAAGGTCCCTATGTTGAATTAAAAGGACAGCAAATGTTCTGGAAGATAAAAGGTATTATTCATGGGCATCAAGAAAAATTTTCTTAGCATCTGCACTTAGGACCTAAATATTCATAGAAGATTTTCATACATATATGTATAGCCAGAATTTTTATAAGGATATATTTACATATCACTTATATATTTTTAAATAATAATACAAAATCTGACCAGGAATTAGAATGGGAGAAAAAATCTGAGAAAGAAGTCACATCCTAACAAGAATCTATTATCCCCATAATAAAACTTTCTAACATATTGTCAGTTTGGCTGTAAGATTTAAATGTATATGTAAAACATAATACAATAATAAAAAGTATACTTCTTTTTCTCTAATTTTATTGTTATATTTTAGGATTAAAAATATTCACTAGGCACAGTTTAAATGACAAAAATAATTAGTTAAATCAACTTCTACAGGACAGAAAAGCAAAGAGAACTACAGTGAATTCAACCCAAAATTTCTGTACTTCAATAAGGTTAATTTACCTTTATATATCATAATACTCATTTTTATTTATAATTCCCATTTAATGAAGAAAAATTTTAAGATGAAATAGTAAAATAACAAAGAAAGAGTATTCTATAAACCAGCTAGAAAAATATCATTCTTACAGTATAACAATAAATCTCTGCATCCTTTAACTCATACCATGAAAAATAATTACTTTCAAATGCATCTTGTCACTTGCTTTACAACCTGCAGTGATTTTAACAACTCTATTTTTAATGCATATGTTGACAATTACTATATGCTTAAAGACTTCTCTCTTTAAGACCTCATATTTTAAAATCCCTAATCTATAAGATTGGTAATAATTTGTTAAAATCAAGAAGGTGAAAATATAATAATGCAAATGCTGTGGAAGTAGTAAAGAATATGGTTTAATAAACCAAATTCTATTCATGTAAGAAAATTACATTTAAAATATATGATGAATTGTTTTCAGTTGTAATTTTGACACAGTGACCTATTGTTAATTGCATTAAACAAATTAGGTGCCTAGTTTAAATATCAATTATTAAAACTATACCACTTTCATTGTTATAATAATAAAAATAACATTCCTTGATCTTAAACCTGGCAACCAAAGACTTTTTAAATAATATTTTTCTCTCTAGTTTTTAAATCTGACTTTTGTTCAAGATAATACTCATACCGATTGTTCATGTCTGCTATTATTAAATACATCCACTTTTTAAATACTTTTTATCAGACTCTAACAAGCCTGAGTAGAAAGCTATTCAGTTCATAGTCTGATGTTTATCTCTGATTTAAAACAGTCTTCAAACACCTTGTCAGAATCTAACAGTATATAGCTTTAGGCAACAAGTTGCTCACAGTGCCCTCTAGGCCCACAGGACAAAGTGTCTTCTGTCAAATGCAGCGCTATTCTTTTTTCTTATCTTCAGACAGGCACAGTACTAAAACCTTGAGTCCATGGCTTTATGTGGATAGCACTACATTCTGAAAAGAGTACACTAACAGACTGGTTTCTGCAGACTTTTCTTTTTAAATTAAGGGCAGAATTAATATTACAGAAGAATGATCAATGATACTCTGAGAACTACTCTCTCCCCAAGCAAAGTTATCATTTGAGAGGGTTCTTTAAGCTTCTCAGCTTGAGTTTTACAACCACAAGAGTTATACAGAGAGCCACAGAATGGGGCTAAATTAAATTACTTAATGCATTTATTAAATCAAAAATATTTACTGAACACCTGCTGTATGTCAGGCAGTAAGAATTCAAAAATGACTGGGACAGTAAGCTATTGACCTAAGGGGATCTAGTGGAGAAGACAGGGAATTAAGCAAAAACTAGAGTAGAAGAGGAAGGATTCCAGAAGAAAATGGCATGTATTTAATCTGAAGTCCCAGAAGAATCCAGGAAAAGACGATGTGTTTTCAGGTCTTTTCAGGTGTGGACTGTGTTAGGGCACAAGTAAATAGCAGAAGAAATGGGACTAGTATACATAAATACTTAGTACATGCCAGGAGTTTTATATTTATTATCTCATTTAATTCTTGTAATCAGCCATCAATGAATTGGGTAGCATCCCCACTTAACAGCAGAAGAGATCTAGATTCAGAGAGACTTAATAAAGGGCCCAGGTTCATTTGGTTGTTAAACAGTAAAGTTAGTGGTTTAAATTTGGTACATCCAACCCTAGGGCCCATTTTCTCTTCACCAAGCACAATTATCTGTTATTCCACAAAGAAAAAATGGGGGAAATATAGAAAAAAATATCAAACAATGATATAAATCACTGGCATAGAACTTGCAATCTGGACCACACAATCACTGTCATTTTCTTTAAACGAGTATTTGCTTCATTTACAAGGCTCGAGTGAAATTGCGTTGAGCCTTTTCTCAGGGCTACAAAAGCCTTTGGGTTAAATACTCTGTCACTAAGACTTAGCTGTTCAGATGTGATACAGACTAGTCCAGAGATCCCTGGGTAGGGACCATTGGAATGGGGATCCTCCATTAGCTTCACAGACCAAACCTTCTAACAGAAAGAGCCCTGTATGTTGCTAATTCCTATTTTGAGATTATCAAGGAGAAATGACAGTGGTCTCCTTGAGAGTGGCAATATGGTTGACAAAGGAATGATGCAGTATTTTCCTACAGGTGTTCTTTAGAACCTTCTCCTCCAGTGTAGTCCTTGAACCAGCTGCACCAGCCTCGCCTAGGAGTTTACTGCAAATATAGAATTTCTGATTCCATCCCAGACTTACTGAATTAGAATCTGTATTTTTAACAAAATCCCCTTATAATTCTTAAGCACGTTAAAGTTTACAAAGTACTGGTTTACACCCATAATGCTGCTCTATGTTAACAGATGTAAGTTTCCTTCTTCAGGGCTTCTACATTCTGTCATATGTTAATGTTCACTGACATCCCATTCCAATAGTCTCATACTTTTTGCAGAAATGGAGAATGGAGGAATAGAGGAAATTATAGAACTATTAACTTGGAAATCCTGTTTTAAAAACATCTATTACTTCACTATATTTAACGCAGGCGGTATTTCTTTGAATAAATATATCTAATTTTAAGGTTGTTTACTTTTTTCTGCAATAATAAATAATCCTTTTACATATGGATTTCTGTACATAGTTTTCAATGTTTCTAGGATACACTCCTAGAATTAGAATTTCATAGTAAAAAAAATGATCATTTTACCAACTGTTAAGTATCGATAAGGTTTGATATTGGGACCAGGGACATAATTCAGATGTCCTGGAGATCTTAGGGAAGTTAAGGGATTTGGGTTCCTTGGAGGCATATGTCCAAAGATAGAAAAGTTAAAGAGACAAAGGACAGTAACTTCACTGACTTTGAAGCGATGGCTACAATATAGATGTGACTCACACAGTGAAGAATGATGCCTTTGTGCTTTAAACAGACATCAAAATAGGCATACAGTGAATTGTTTTTGAAAGATTAGCATTTCTTTTAAGCTGGTGTAGTTATGATACCATATGAGCTGCTAGACTTGGGCTTCTTTCTCTGGCAAAGTGCCCTTTACCAAACCACAAAGCTATGGCTTTTGGGGCCAACTGAAACTGGAATCAAATTTACAGATCCTTGGCAAATCAAACACCACACGTATGTCACTTCCATATTCTAATATACTGGTTCTAAGCAGTCTAAATCCATGTGCTTATGTAGCCTTCTGCTCTTCTGCAGAGCTGAGAGCTGCACACCTGTCTGCACATCCATTAGCTGCAGCACCCTGAGCTGTGGGCACTTCTTCCCTAACCCCAAGCAACGTTCTTCCTAGATACAGTACATGCTCCTCATTAAGCGTCTCTGTCTTCTCTCTCTCTACCTCTCTCCCGCTCCCTCTCCTTCTCTCAGTCATAACTACTAAATGTCAAATAATATCACCACTAAAAATATACATTCCAGGGCAACAACTGTTAACATCTCTGACGGCTTATAGAAATATAAAATTTTCTACATTGGGAAATCATACCTCAATACAATCGGTATTTAATATGTGCTAACACCTTTGGGACAAGGTCATGGGATTTAATATGTACCTCATATTAGTAAATAGAGAAATCAATTAAGTAACAGATCAGACACCCATACAATCCTCTCTGTGGACTATTATTGATGACTAGTAATACAAGAAATAACAGTTATCTCTGCATATAGATCACCTGGTTTTATTAAACAAAGCTAAAAGACATTATTTTAAGTGGTAAAAGGAAAATAAAAGTGTAGATTAATTTATTGCACTCAGTCACCCTGGGGCTAAAACAGTTTTCAAGATATTGTCACTTGGGAGTTGATTTAATTATCCCACAGCATTTAGAGTACTATGTATAATTTCCATTTCTGCAGTGTATTTTCTGGAAAAATTTAAAACATTTTTATAAGTCTTAGTTCACTCAGTTATTCTTTTGCACTAAATAATCGCTGTCTTAGAGTTGAGAAAATAAGAACTTAAGAACTAGAAAACAATTTTGAAAACCCAATTTGGGTTATAGTTTCTCTTCATTTAACCATTGCTTAAATATTTTGCAGAATTCTACCTCTGTCTGTTTTTCCTAATTGATCTATTTTCTCTCAAGATTTTTGGTTATTACCTTTAGTATAATATTACAAAATCTGTACCTCCAGCCCCACCTCAATTCTATAACTTTAAAAATCATATATTAGCTACTTACTGTATACATGCAAATGCTTTTGTTAATTTAACAAATATTTTTAGTGGCTTTTAAGGATACTATTATTATTGCTATTATTGGTTATAATGGTAAGCAAAACACAATTCCTCTCTTCATGGACACCATATTCTAGTTCCACGTAAAAACTGCCAAAGTAATATATCAAAAGTTATACTTAGCACCCTCCTTTTAAACCAAACTTAATGAAACTGCAGTATATCTATATATCTCTATATATACGTATACAATTTTAAAATATTCTTTGTTTTTGAAGGGTCATATTTAAAAACATGAGTCTATAATTATGAAGCTCTGTTTTCTGGAGTTTTTTTCTTTTTGCTATAAATTTAGATTTTTCCAATGCCTATGGAACACACCCACCTATATGTCCATTGGTATCAAAAATGTAACATTCCTCCATGTTCACCTCAAAATTTAATTTCCTTAATTTTTCTAGATTAATTAATGTATTAATCTATTTAGCTAAATTAACTAGTATTTTCAAGGACTTCTATTCATGCGTTAATTCCTTAAATATTTAATGACAAATACTTTGCCCAAGATATGGTTCTAAGTGTGAAGTTACATGGATGAATAAAATATACTTTAAACTCCTACATTTAAACAACCATTAAAGTCTCAAGAAAACCACCAAATTCTTAGGAATCCTCTGCAAAATATCTTTTAAATATGAGTTCTCTCCTTTCTACCTCCCTCTCTTTCCCCCTCCCCTTGGTGGCTTTCAGTTAGTCACATAGCTGTGTAACCATCCCCATGATTCATTTCAAAACATTTCCATCACCCCAGAAAGAAACGCAATACCCATTAGTAGTCACTACCCACATTCCCTTTTCCCTAGCCCCTGGCCACTACTAATGTACTTTCTGGATTTGTCTATTCTGGACAATTCATATAAATGGAATTGTACCATATGTGGTCTTTAGTGTTTGATTGTTTGTTTCCACTTAGCATAATGTTTTCAATTTCACCTATTTTGTAGCTTAGATCAGTACTTCATTCCAGTTTACAAATGAATAATATTCCTGTGTATATATAGACTAAATTTGTTTATCCATTCACCCACTGACATACATTTAGGTTGTTTCAACTTTTAGCTGTTATGAATAATGCTGCTGTATATATTCATATAAGTTTCTGTGTGGACATGTTTCCAGTTCTTTTTGGTGTATACCTAGGAGTGGAATCACTAGGTCATATGGTAAATCCATGTTTAACATATTGAGGAAATGCCAAATTGTTTTCCAAAATGACTCTGCCATTTTAAAATTCTGTCATTAATGTATCAGGGTTCCAGTTTCTTCACATCTTCATCAACAATTGTTATTTTTTTAAAAGATTATGTGTAGTGGTATCACATTGTGTTTTTGATTTACATTGCCATAGTTATTAATGGTGTTGAGCATCTTCTCATGTGCTTATTGCCCACTTGTATATTTTCTTTGGAGAAATGTCTGTTTAGACCAATTTTTAAAGATTATTTGTCTCTTATCATTCAATTGTAAGAGTTCTTTGTGTATTCTGGACACAATCCCTTATCAAACACATTATTTGCAAATATTTTTACCTATTCTGTGGGATGCTTTTCACTTTCTTGAAGCACCTTTGTAACAGCATGGATGGACCTAGAGAGCATCATGCTAAGTGAAACTAAGCACCATATAGTTTCACTCACAAGCTGAATCTAATGACCAAAATAAACTAACAAAATAGAAAGAGACTCATAGAGAGAACAGACTGACAACTGTCAGAGGGGAGGGAGGAGTTGCAGAGTGAAAAAGGTGAAGGATTAAGAAAAGAAAAAAAAATCAACCTCATATACACAGACAATGGTAAAGTAATTACCAGAGGAAAGGGAGGGTGAGGGAGGTAAAAAAGGGTAAAGGGGAGATAAATGGCGATGGAAGAAGATGTGACTTAGGATGGTGAACACACAATAAAATATACAGATTATGTATTATAGTATCGTACCCCTGAAAACTATATAATTTTATTAACCAATGTCACCCCAATAAATTCAATAAAAAAGTTTAAAAAATTACTGAGTCCATTTATCTGTATTATCTTTGTCACTCGTGCTTTTGCTGTCATGACTAAGAAACAATTGCCTGACCCAAAATGATACAGATTTACTATGTTTTTTATTTCCCATGAGTTTTACAGTATTAGCTCCTATATTTTAGCCTATGATCCATTTTTAGTTAATATTTATACATGGTGTGAGGCAGATTCAACTGCATACTTTTACATGTGGTTATCTAGTTATTTCAGAAAATTTGTTGAAAAGAAAGTTCTTTCTCTTTTGAACTAACTTGCCACCTTTGTCAAAAATTAATTGGCCATAAGTTTAAGCTTTTATTTCTTGACTCAGTTACAATGCATTGCTTTATATCCTTTTGCTAGCACAACACTATTTTGATTACTGTAGCTCTGTAGTAAGCTTTGAAACTGGTAAATGTGAGTCCTTTAATTTTGTTCTTTTCAAGGTTATTTTGCCTATTCTGATTCCCTTGCATTCCATATAAATTTTAGATCACCTTGTAAATTCCTGTTAAAAAAAAAGACGTGGAATTATAATAGGGGTTGCATTGAATCTGAGAATCAATTTGGGGAGTATTACCATCTCAACAATATTAGGTCACTTATTTCCTTTTTGTTTCTTCTGCCACTCCTGTGCTTGGCTTGTCATTACCTCCAAGTGAGTTTGCTGCTTAAAATGCTTCCCACTGCACTCTGGATGAATTTCAAATTCCTTTCCAGGGTCTACAACACTTTCTGTAGGTGGGAACCTACACCCCCTTTGGCCTTATCTTATAGCTCCTCTACTTCTATACTGCTTCAGTAGTTTTCTTTCTGGTCCTGAACAGGCTACATTTGTTCCTGTATCATACCCTTTGCTCTTTCTGTTCCCTCTGTTTAAAATCCTCTTCCCTGGAATCTTTGCAAGCCTGATGTCTTTTTATCATTCAAGTCAGTTATGTGCCACTTTCCCACAAAATCTTTGCTATGTTCCCCAACTAGTATGTTGCAAAAACCCTACCCCTCCACTCCCTAGGTGTACTCTGCCATGTTACTCTATTTTATTTTCTTCATAGTACTCATAAATATATGAGAATATGACATTTATTGTTTGCTTCTTGATTGTCCAGCTTCTTACTTGAAACATAAACTACAGCATCTTTAATGCCTGATACAATTTTCATTCAGTAGCTATGCTAAATACTATTGCATGAATTCCTGTGATTATCTTCTATATAGTTTCTCAAGTTATAATAATAGTAATAAGTATAGTAACTATAATAAGTAACACTTGTCCATCACTTACATGTTAGTCTTTGCAGCTAAATGCATGTAAAGTCATGCATTATCTAGTTTAATCTTCAATATAACATTGTAAGTTAGGTGCCATCATTCATCCCAATTTGACTGATGAAGTGGTTTAGGAAGTTAAGTAACTTAGTCAAGGTCACTGGTCAAGTGACAAAGCCATTATTCAAATCTGTGTTGTCTGGATCCAAAGACTACACCCCTGAGCCCTCTAAGGCCTCTTAATGACTGAATAAGCATTTGTTCAAAGGCCTTTTATGCTCTTGGCCCTATGCTGGGTGCTACACATTCAAAGACCACTGCATTTAAAGAATTCTACACATAAAAAAAACAACAAAGAAATTGTATGGTTGAGGTCACTTAGTGGACAGCCTTGGATACCTTGTTGATGAGTTTATTCATTACTATCCTTGAACATAACGTGATACCACACTTATCAAGGCATTATATAATTAACTGTTCTGTATTTCAATGTAACTGTACTCAAAAACTCAATTATGCTTGATTTTTTAAGTGGGTAAAATTAATAAACTTCTCTGGAGAATAAAAATATCTATTTTTGATGGTGTTTATTTGCCATAGAATCTAACAGCAATTCCAACTTTAACAGAAAATTTTTAAATTTAAAACTTAAAAAAATAAAAAAGGTAAATGATAAGCTTAATTAGAAATCTATTAGTTAGAAACTTGAGAGGTAATTTTTTATGTCCTGATGCCAAAAGAAGTGTTATTATATTTTAGAAATAGAGCTCAGATAAAAAAGGGAAAGATGAAGATTGCAGAATACATTACTTAAGTATGAAATCAAGAAGTTATTTAAAGATAAAATAATAAGTACTATCGTGTAAAATAAATCCAAAGGAAGAAATAATAAACAATACAACTTTGAGATTTTCTTGTTACAACCAGACATATTCGTAGCACATTATATTAGCTACATTTAAATCACTTTTAAATTATCCCTTTAAAAACCCCTTCAACCAAGGTAAAGCTAATAAAAAATGATTACTAAACATTCTATTTTTACCAGGATTACTTAATTTGTCTTAACAAATTCAAATAATTGCTTATATCATCAATTTGTTTTTTGTAACATTTTTATTTTTTTGACTTTAAATAAATTTTTCATTTTTCAATTACAATTGATGTACGTACAATATTATATTAGTTTCAGGTGTAAAACCCAGTGATTGGACATTATATAACTTACTAAGTTACCATCCTGATAAATCTCATATCCATCTGACATCCATACATAAGAGGTCTGTCCAGAAAGTATCCAGCCATGTGCTATGAACAATAGAGACATTTATTGGAGAAGATATAAGATACAAGAATCATTCTACATAGGAAAATGATGCCTCAGTCCCCTTCAAAGTTATGGCCTTCTTGAGGAAATCTGGTTCATTGGTAGTGGTTTGAATCAAGTCACTAGCAACTGCAGCACAATGTTCCTTCTGCTCTGGTAGCAGAAACTGCGGAGCAATCTTTGCCACAACATGTTTCATGCCAAGATCCTGTGTCAAAATCGCAGACACAGTAGTTTTGGGGATCCCCTGATCAGCTTCTAGTTCTTGCACTGCCAGTCGCCAGTCTTTGTTGATTATAGCTCATACACATTTAACATTCTTATTTGTTGCAGGCCTTCCAGAACATGCATCACTTTCAACTGATTGTCAACCATCTTTGAAGCATCTATGCCACACTTTTATTTATACTACATTCATTGCAGCATCCTCAGAAGCCTTCTGAATCATCCAAATAGTTTCTGAAGAAGAATGTTGAAGCTTCAAGCAAAATTTGTTGCAGATTCGTTCTCTACTCACTAACTCAGTCATTTTTTAATGCAATGGCCACACAGTACACATGTTCACTCAAAGGTATCTACCACCCCCACAGACTAGTATAGTGAAGTCATCATTGTTCATGCATGTGCAATCCAGTCCACTCTTCTTGGCTGCCAGGTTACATTGATGCTGTGCAATCCATTCTCTTTATATTAATAATGACTGGACTTTTTCCAGACAGGCCTTGTAGTTACTACAATATATTGACTATATTTCCTATGGTGTACTTTACATCCCATGACTATTCTGTAAGTACATAAGTCCTTCACCTTTTGGATCCATTCCTGTAAGCCCCCTCCCATCTGGCAACTGTCAAAATGTTCTCAATTGCTGATAGGTATATATTTATAGCCATTCTATCACATATTTTGTATCTTGTTTCTTCTTCTTCTTAAAGAAGACCCTATAACATTTCTTTTTTTATTTATTTTTTAATTATTGTTCTATTACAATTGTCCCAGTGTTTCCCTCTTTGTCCTCCTCTGCCCAGCCCAACCTACTCCCACTGTCAATCCCCATACCACTGTCCAAGTCCACGGGTCATTCATACATGTTCTTTGACTAGCCCATTCCCCTTCTTTCCAACATTGTCCTCCTCCCTCTTCCCACCTGGACACTGTCAGTCTTTTCCATGTTTCTATGTCTCTGGTTCTATTTTACATGTTAGTTTATTTTATTCATTAGATTCCTCTTATAAGTGAGATCATATGGTATCTGTCTTTCATTAATACCAGTTTGGTGGTGATGAATTCTTTAGAATTTTCTTGTCTAAGAAACTCTTTATATATTATTTGATTCTAAATTGATACCAAGTAACCAAGATTACCCAGCAAAGTGCTTTACGCCACTTTGAATATTTCTTGCAAATCCCCTCTGACCTACAAAGTTTCTGTTGAAAAATCAGTTGACACTCTTATGGAAGCTCCCTGCTTTTCTCTTGATGCTTTTAGATTCTAGCTTTGTTTAGTTAAATAGTATTTGGTATTTTAATTATGGTGTGTCTTGGTGAGGGCCTCTTTGGGTTCATCTTGTTTGAGACTCTGCACTTCCTGGACTTGTATGTCAATTTCCTTTACCTGGTTAGAGAAGTTTTCTTTCACTTATTTATTTGTATAGGTTTTGAATCCCTTGCTCTCTCTCTTCTTCTTCTGGTACCTCCATCACATGAATGTTGATATGCTTGAAGTTGTCCCAGGGTCTCCTTATACGATCTTCAATTTTTTTCTTTTTGATGTTATGATTGGGTATTTTCTGCTTCCTGATCTTCCAAATCTTCGATTTGATCCTCTGCTTCATCTGTTCCACTTTTGATGCCCTATAATATATTCTTCATATCAGTTAGTGTATTCTTCACTTCTGTTTTTTATGTTTTCTAGTTCCATTTTTATGTTTCCTATCTCTTTGTTGAAGTTCTCACTAAGTTCATCTACTTGTCCTCTAGTTCACTCAGCATCTTTAAAACCAGTGTTTTTACCCTGCATCTAGTAGATTGCTTATCTCCATTTTGTTTAGTTCTATTTTTGAATTTTCTTCTGTTATTTAATTTAGGACTTTTTTCTTTTTTGTCTTTTTGTTTGGCAGGTTCCCTGTGTTTTTTTCTATGTATTAGGTAGAGCTGCTAAACTTCCCAAGCTTGATAGTGTGGCCTTCTGTAGTAGGTATCCTGTAGGGTCCAATGGTATAGCCTCCCCATTCACCCAAGCTGGGCCCTCCAGGTGCACCCCTTGTGTGGGCTGTACACCCTCTTGTTGTAGCTAAGCCTTGACTGCTGCTGGTACTTCATTGAGAAGGATTTACCCCCAGGGTGGTCTGCTTAGACTAGCTGCAACCACCACTGAGGATCAGCTGTTCAGGGGCCCACCCAATGAAGTAGGACTTACTTCAGAAGGGCTCTGACTCCTGCTGAGTCTGCTTCTTGAGTGTGTCACTTGTGGAGGTGGTTTCATGGTGCTTCTATGTGGTCCTAAGCTGTCTACCAGGTGCGCTGGCTCTGGGGCCTCCTGGTAGGTAGAGGCCAAGGTCAACTGCCACCTGTGTTCTGCCTGGGGCCACCTGGCACTAGGTACAAAGTGATCTGCAGATGGCTGCTACTTTTACTTGGCTTGGAGGTGCTCAGGAGAGGCCAAGCTGTGAACAAAGGCTTGCTGCTACTAGTGCCAGACAGTTGCTGCTAAGTGGGCCTAGGACCACTTAGTGAAAGGTACAGAGGATGCTGAGGTCAGATGCTGCTTATTTGAGAAATTTTAGAAAAAGTCTAAAGTATCAGCCAAGGTAGGTCATTTGTATAGAGAAACCTCTGGAAACAGCTTGGGAGGGCCTGAATATTGGGTGGCGTGGGGTCTCAGAGAATCATCAGGGCAGACTGAACAATAATAGCCACACTGATGGAAACTCAGATTGGGGGGGGGTGCACTTGGGCTCAGAAAAGGAAGAATGGCATCTGCCAGCACTTCTGTCTGGGAAAATGCTGTCCCTCCAGCTCTCTCCCTGATTCCAGACAATTCAGTACCTCCCCATTGGTCCCTGGTGTCTTTTGAGCTGCTGTCCCAGCAATGGAGATCAGAGGAAGTGAGTCCAAGTAAGTCCATGTGTGGGTCCTTTAAAAGGAACTGCTTGGGGCTCCAGAAACCCTTCGTCTCACTCAGCTACAATTCAAACTGGCTTTCACAGCTAGAAGTTATGGGGACTTCTCCTCCGAGCACTGGAACCCTGGGCTTGGGAACCCTGGGGCTGGGACCCCCTCATCCTCAGGGGGGACCTCTGCTGATGAGATATCCCTCTTGGTTTTTATCCACCACATATGGATGTGCAACCAGCCCATTCCATGTCTCTACCTTCCTACGGGTCTCAATGTGGCTTCTTCTTTATATTCTTATACCCTAGATTTTAGGAGGTTCTGAATGCTGGCTGTTCTGTAATTTAGTTGTAATTTTAATGTGGCTGTTGGAGGATGTGAGTACTGCATTTACCTATGCCTCCATTTTGACTGGAAATCCTATCATCACTTCATTTACCTCCAGTCTAGGAGAGGTGGGAGAGCACAGTGACCATAGGCCATGCTAGCTTTATGAGAGCAGGAACTGAGTTCCTTTTTCACTCTTGTATCTTCGGTGCCTATCACAGTGCTTGGTACTTGGTAGATACTCAAGATCACATTTAACTGATGCTAATATGCCATTAATTATTAGAAATAACAATTTTAAATACCATCAAGAAGAAAATGTACTGCCAACTTAACTATGACAGGCTATTTTTTATTACTTTGAATTTTAATTTTGTTTCCTCAGAGCATTATTTTGTTTTGATGTACATTTATCATATAACACTCTAGTTAATATAAAATATATAAACAAGAAAAATTAAATTATTCCTAAAAATCTTCATGTTCAGAATCTAGCTTTCTTAATCGCTTTTAACTCTGAGTGTTGATATCCATCTTTTCCAGTACATTATGTCCTTCATGCCATAAGAGCACTGATACTGTGGCATTTTTAAAAAGAGTGCTCTACTCGTGTCTCTGGGATTCTCTTCCCAGCCACCACCACCCATTCTGTAATTTTGCTTCTGGTGGCTCTTTGACCTTATCAGAAGGTTCAATGGAAAGTTTACAGAATACTATATCAGAACTTGTATCCCCTGCTCAAGTAGTTCTTAAATAGTTCAGTAATAGAAGCCTGAGAAGAATAAAGTCATCCGGTCATGCCAATAGGAGTAATGATCTAGTTTGCACATGTGCCAGCAATGACACACATCACAAGCACCACCTGGCTAACAGTGTTTACAAAATTTCAACAATGAAAGATGCATCCCAGTTTTAGAAATTTTAAAAATGTGATTTTTCAAATTGATGAAATATATTAAAATAACAGGTGTCATAAGGAAGACAGCAAGATAAATGGGGATGGAATGTTTTATTTTTTTTTAATTGACTTTTAGAGAGAAGAAGGGAGGGAGAGGGAGAGAGTGACAGACATCAATTTGTTGTTCCACTTATTTATGCATTCATTGGTTGCTTCTTAAATAAGCAACCCTGACCACAGATCAAACCAACAACCTTGGCATATCAGGACAATGTTCTAACCAACTATGCTACCTGGCCAGGTCTTGAATGTTTTATGTTTTATGTAAAATAAGATAAATTAAGCCCTGAATCAAGTGCAGGCCTTCTTCTTGTATTGCCTGCCTAAAATCAGAGGCTGGAAGGGTTCACATAGTCACTACTTGCTCTGCTCATATAAGAACCATCATGGGGAAGACAGCTGGCTAAAAGCCTCAGTTAAATTTAATTAGTCTAAAAAATGGAATACTATTCATTCATTTATTAATATTTATTAATAGCCTAGAGTAACTTATCCAGTACTCTTCTAGGTGACAGGAACACAATCATGAATCAAAAGGATTCTGAGCTTACCTTCTGATGACGGAAGCCCACATTTTTAATAAGAAAAAATTAATTGGAAAGGATGAATCCCAAGTAACACATTTTGTTATATTATAGAAAGAGAATGATTGGGTTGGGAGAAATATCTTCAGAGAGGCCATCAGGGAAGAAATCTTTGAGAGGTGGTATTTATTAGGTGGAAGCACAAATGGATGGGTGGGTGAATGAGTGGAAAGAACAATTTAGAAGTGCTATCTCAGTGCACAGCTTTCCCTTAAATTTCCTCATTGGGGGTGTGACAGTTCATGTCAGCAGCTAAAATTCCTGCTACATTCCAATTCCAAATTTAAGGGAAAAATAATAATAATTTCTCTCTATTAAAAAAACTTCCAATATCTTTTTTCTCTCTCTTTGAACTGAAAAAATAATAAGACCTACACAAACCAGAGAATATCTCCATGAATTGACTAAAGATATGCTTGTGGTCAAAATTACAGTTGAGCATAAATTATAGTTTGTTTTTGACATCTAGTATATGATGTGAGCATTTTATCAGAAAACTATGAATACAATTTTATCTTTAAACAATTTGTTCTACATAATTATCTGTCATTGATTCCTCAAACATTAATTATTTTTGGTTTTACTAAGGGAAACTGATATTTTTAAACATTCAAATGTTAAACTATGACCGAGTTTTTAATCTCAGTTTTCAATCTCAGCAAAAGCTTGATTTCTACAGAACATGTGGAGACAGTTTCATATAAGTGTCACTTGGTGGCAGCATAGCAAAATTGCTATGAAAGCCCCTGGCTGGGAAACTAAGCTCTATAAGGAATAAACTGATGAACAGCAGTATATTATGGCTGTTTTGTATTATATAGAAAAGATTCTAGTGTTTTTTATAAATTATTGAAAACTATTTTTAAATATCATGCAATAAATAGTAAAACTGGTACTTTCAATACTATAACATTCATTAAAAAAAAAATTTTATTGTTTCTATTACATGCCAGGAGGGGAATGAAGAGTTTGGGTTAGCAAGTTAAATTAAACATGGTCCCTATCATGGGCTGAATTGTAGTCCCCTGAAAATTCATATTCTGAAGGTCTGATAGTACCTCTGAATGTGACTGTATGTGAAGACAGGATCTCTATGGAGGTCATCAAGTTAAAACGAGGTTATTAGGGTGGGCCCTAATCCAATAAAACTAACATCCTTGTAAGAAGAATTTGAATATAGACACACACAGAGGGAGACCATGTGAAGACACAGAAAGAAGACAACCATCTACATGCCAAGAAGAGAGGCCTCAGAAGAAATCAATCCTTCTGACACTTTGATCTCATACTTCTAGCCTCCAGAATTGTTATAAAAATAAATTTCTGTTTTATAAGCCATTCTATCTGTGGTGCTTTGTTATGGCAACCCTGGCAAACTAACACAGGCTCTACCCTTATGGGACTAACATCCTAATAAAAGAAGGAGAGGCAAGTAAATGATAAGTCAATAATGTAATGGATTTAGTAAAAGATGCATGCTCAAAATAAATGATTTTGACAGGGCGGATGCATTCTTTCAAATGATAGTGGCAAATCTCATGTAAGATTTGATTTGTCTTTAAATGCGAACAGGAGTTCCCCAGACACAGAAATGGGAATAGGTAGGAATGGCATTTAGGAAAAAAGTGGATGTGTAACTGGAGATGGGTAAGTTAAGGAGCATATGGAGTGTAACGAAAACCTTCAGGTGTTCCGAGTTGCTCATGTCAGGAGACAACCTTGGGAAGTTAAATTGGGAATTGACTTTGAGCAGTCATGTAAAGAAAGATATTTATTGGCCTAACATTCCCTTTCTTGAAATGACCTGAAATTAATCAAAAGATATGAAATGACTTACAACCAATCAAAAAATGGTTGTCTAATTAACTAGGTTAAAACAGGTTGGTAAAATGAAAGCGGGGGGGGGGGGGAACCAATATACCTGGACAGTAAAGCACGGTAATCTTAAAAAGCAGCATATTTGCAGCAACTGAGTTTAATTTTAACCTTCTTTGAGCCAGACAAAAAGAAAAAGAAAAAAGAAAGTAGGTAAGGAGGAGGAAGTTGGTTTTTTAGAATATCATTTTCTTAGGGTCAATAGAGTACCTTCTGCATGAAATAAAAAGGACAATTTTCACACTATATTTTTAATAGGGGAAATTGAGTAACATAAGGAATATTTTTAGCAGCATTTTGCAGCTAACATAGCAACAAGTTTGATCTCCTTCTCCCCATTATCCCCTTCTGCACAAGCAAGCTGAGGGGTTGAATTTATAGTGAAATCTCCCAGAAATTCCAGTAGAGGATAAGCTGGTGGGCTCAAGTAGCCTTCTAGGGACCTGGTTGGACCCAAGGGCAATTTGAAGTACATTAAAAGTTGATAGGTAGCGCATGCCTTCAATAATCTTCCCTAAACATTGCTTCTCAGCTGAGGGGATTCTGAAGAATGGAGAATTTATTCTGTAAGCATTGGGAAGCCATTACACATTGGTAGTCCAAGAAACAAGATAATTAGATAGGACTTTGGGAAAACAACTCTGGCCATAGGTAAAGATCTGGACCAGAGGGTTAGAGGTTCTTTACGGGTAGCAGTGCTTGACTATGAAAGCAGCATGAACATACGATATATCATGGTCAGGCTAGTTTGGGTTTTTTTTAATTACTGAGTTTATTGAGGTAATATTAGTTAATAAAATTGTATGTTTCTTTTTATTTTATTTTTTTTTATTGTCGTTCAAGAACAGTTGTCTCCATTTTCCCGCCACCACTTTCCCCTGCCCCACCGACCCCCATCTCCCACCCTCAATCCTTCCCCGCTTTGGCTTTGTCCATGGGTCCTTTATACATGTTCCTTTAGGACTCTCTCCCTTCTTTTCCCCTGTTATCTCCCTCCACCCTCCCCTCTGGTTACTGTCAGTTTGTTCTTTATTTCCATGTCTCTGGTTCTATTTTACTTGCTTGTTTGTTTTCTTGATTACGTTCCACTTATAGGTGAGATGATATGGTATCTGTCTTTCACTGCCTGGCGTATTTCACTTAGAATAATGCTCTGCAGTTCTATCCATGCTGTTGTGAGGGGCGGGGAGCTCTCTCTTTCCACTGTATATTATTCCATTGTGTAAATGTACCATCATTTTTTAATCTGCTTATTTACTGTTGGGCACTTAGGCTGCTTCTAGCACTTGGCTGTTATAAATTGTGCTGCTATGAACATTGGGGTGCATAGGCTCTTTAGAATTGGTGTTTCAGGATTCTTGGGGTATAATCCCAGCAATGGAATTGGTGGGCCAAAAGGCAGTTCCATTTTTAGTTTTTTGAGGAAATGTACAATTCTATAACACATAATTTATATATTGTATTGCTTATTTAAAACTCAAAGTCAAGTTTCCTGCCATCAACATCATCCCTGCTTTACCTTCTCCTACCCCTCCCCAGTCCCCTTTTCTTTTGGTAATCACCATACTGTTTTCTGTCTATGAGCTTTTGCTTAATCCCTTCAACTATTTCACCCTACTTTTGAATACCTCAGCATCACATATTGCATTGTGATGTATGTATGCATAAATGCTAATGTATGATGCAGTAATTTCCCTGGCAAAATAGATTTATCTTTGTTATAGCCCAAATTTGATAAAGATATTGGAGAATAAACCGGTAGTCAATAACATCAATTTAATTGCACATGAGTAATGCTGTTTAAATTATAATAAACTAATATTTCTTCAGAGTCCATTAAACCCCAAACTTAGTAAAATTTGAAAAAGACCCATATAAAACATAATTTATGATAGCCACTTATAATTATATGCTTAACTGTTTTTAATACTTCAAATTTTGCAGTTCTAAATATTGAATACTCTCCATTATTTCCTTAATTTATTTTATTTTTATTGTATTTTTTCCATTACTATTTAGTCCCCTTATACCTTCTTGCCCCCTCAATCACCACAGTTGCCCATGTCCATGAGTCCTTTTTCCTTTTTTGTTCAATCCTTCCACTCCCCACCCTCCTCCCATCCTGATCATCCTGCTCTTTATCTATGAGTCTGTCTCTATTTTCACTGATAGTTCAGTTTGTTCATTAGATTCCACATATGAGTGAAACCATATGGTATTTGTCTTTCTCTGACTGGCTTATTTCACTTAGCATAATGTTCTCCAGGCCCATCCATATTGCTGAAATCTCACATTATTTCCTTTAAATAACTTTTCTCTGGAAAACATATTTTTATAATATTAAAATGTTTTTAAAACACTTTAGTCTTTTTGGTAATAAATATAACATTAAAATAGTGAGCCCCTTACTTATTATTTAATTCGTTAGAAGTTTTATAAAAAAAAATTGTGCCAAAGTGTTTTATTTAACTCTAAGGCCATTTCAAAACATAATCCTAGGAAGACTACTTCTAATGGTAAATTTTGGTAAATAAGAATGTAAATCTTAATGCTCAAATTAGCAATTATGCTTTGCTTTAACTGATTTGTTGATTTTGTCATCAGACAACTTAGATGGGTGAAAACTCTATAATTGAACTCTGTCAATGTTTCCAATATTACTTAATCTTCCTAAAAAATAGTTAATCTGAGTGACTACTGGCTAATATGTCAGATCATAAATTAATAACCCAGAGACAAGACCTTATGCTGTTTATTGACTAATTAGAAATGACATTAAGGTTAGCTAGTTTTGCCTTTCATCTAAAATATCTCTGAAATACATTGCTCAAATATAAATGTATATATTGTATATGTAACCAAAATATTGAACATGAATATTGGCCTTCTTTGTAAATGAGGAGGCTGGGAGAGGCAGAGAATCTCCATTTAAGTTCTCTACTGACATTATCAGTTTTCACCCAAGGTAAAGTTGGATAAAATTATAGAGTATAATAAGATCTTTAATAATAATTATCTGGCAAGTGTATATATGAAGCACTGATTTTCTTCTGGGGTGTGTGTTTGTGTGTGTGTGTGTGTAGTATTCTAGAGGGTATAGCTGTCACCTTTGGGGTATTTTAAATTATTCAAGGTATTAAAAATCCAAACTATCAACTCACACACAAACTGGGAGCTGGAAAGGGTGGGGGAAGGTGTTGGTTTCATATTGTTAATCATGGCATTTGTGAACATTGTTACTTGTGCAGACTTATTCTTCAGGCTCTTTATTGAGGGGAAAGGAAATCCACTGGACTAAAACTGCTAAGAAAGATAGTTTATAGTTTATCTATTATCTTTGGAAGAGTTCCATCAGTAATAGCATTTTACTGTTTATATCCATTGTAGTGTTCTAAATTCTGGACAGTGATGGTGTATGTAGCTGAAAACTTCCATGATTTAATTTGATCCCAGGCTTTCCATTCTGTCTTTCTAAAGCTAAAATGAAATCCCTAGACTTACACTGTCCAGATGCTGCTACTGAGTGCTGAGTGTCAAGCTAAGAAGATATGAAAAAGCACCAGTACTGATTCTCTTCTCAGTTTCTCAAGCCCAATGGCTATCATCTCATAGAAAAAATACCAAAGAGAGTAAATATGAGCTCTTACACAATGTCCAAATCTTAGAGCACCCTGGATATTGTGGACAGCTTCATTAAATCATCACAGTCCTCTGTGCACCTGGGCCATGTCAGGGAAAGTTTAATGACATTGCCCAGGAAAAGTCAAGGTCCTCATGTGTCTAGGTAATGGAGAAGTCCACTGCATGATCAGGCCCTAGCCAGGAAGTGATCGTTATCTGCAAAGAGTACTAAAAAACCCGTCCCCTATCACTATGGAGTAGATGGTGCAGACCACTGAGGGAAAATGTAAATAAGAGAATGTCAATAGAGAAAATGAAGACATGGAATACTAAATGAGAAAGATCACCTTATTCTATATTATTTTATTTTTATTTTTATTTTTTTGCTCACTGCTTGAGAGCTGTCAGTTCTCAAAGAAAAACTGAGGACTGATATCAGCATGTACAAAACATTTTTTGAAATAAAACATTTTTCATATTAAGTATTTACAGTAAATCATGAACACACACGGTTTTCACAGTATGAGCTCAGTCACTTCAACAAAATCTTTCCTTCTCTGTTTTATTTTTCTAAATGAATGCTTAGATTAAGAAACACAGTCTTCTCTAAATCATGTTCAGTTTTCTAACTACATTCTCTTTAAAATGGGATAAATAATATTGGTCATAAGACATGATATGGACTTTGAATATGAAGAATACAGTGAAAGAATATTGATACATTAATAACTTGTTCCTTCACTACTTTTATCCACATTATCAACTTGGTATAAAGTATTATATTGATGTTATAACTAATTTGACCATGTGACCATTTATTATGCCATTTTGATTTTTAAACATTTTATATATTTTGATTTTCACCCTAAAATAAGATAATTATTTTCAAAAAGATCTAATACCACTTTGGTGAGTCATATAAAACACTTCAGAAATGTGGGTTCCTATAGTATCATGTGGCTTTCTTCATTTGATATGAAACCATAGGCGTATATTTTTACTTTGAAATTTCTTTTTGTATTATGTACGTAGATTGGCACTTGACCTTAAATGTGTCAACTTGAATTTGTCTCTATTGAAATTTAGCATGTCATGATACAGAACTATTTTTTTTCTTTTTACATAAATGTTATGTAATGGTCTTAGGTAATGATCAAAGAAAATTCCAATATTAAGTATGAATGTAAACAATGAACAATGACACTTCAGGGACACTCTAAGCATTAAGATTGCATACCTTCTCTGAGATGCTATATTTCCAAAGCTGTTACAAGGATTTAACCTACATGTATGTCTTTGAAGACTTTGATTGATGAAGAATTTTGAGCTTATGGCTCTATGCTTGAATTTCAAGTCTGCCATGATGGATTTATCCTGAAAACTTCTTGTAAGGGCACCCACAAAAACAAAGACTTACAATGAGCAGTAGGACTGTTAAGGAACTTACAACCTGTTGAACAAAATGGAAACTTACTGAGGAGTTAGCGAGAAGTGTGGTACTGTGGGGTGCTCTACACAAGGCAATTCTTGAACAAACGTATTATGAGATACTGTCCTCAAAATAACAGTGTAAAATCATAATTATAAGTAGTGGACCCAGATGGACACAGTTTTAAGATCTATTCTAAAGAAGAGTCATTAAATAATTGAAGCCCTTATTTGCTAACCATACCTAGAAGTTATTTCCAGAGTTAGTGATACTGAGGAGTCTAGGTAAAGAGCTGGGATCTGGACTGGTGATAGGTTTCACCAAAAGCTGTCCCTGGAAATGCAAGTCATGTTAGGCTGTGGAGAAATTAATGTTTAGGTAACTCCAGTTTCCCTCCACCCCTATATGCATCACCTGTGGGAAAATGATTTTCTTCTCTAGGAACCTTCATTTAAGGAAAGAGTAAATGCAATTAGATTTTTTTACATTCATTATCAGCAAAACAAATAACAAGAATGTAATATGAACCCTGGGTATCAGGAGTTTTGGATGAGAGTTTAAGATAGTTGGAACCCTAGATTCTTAACTAGACACAGCTATTTTTGATTAAAAGAATATGCACTGGAGTTGAAAGTATTATTGGAGCTTTGAAGGCCAAAGCCTCCTGTTGGGGTTCTTTTAAAGAACTAAACCATTGGTTCATTAGTATCTGGATAAATATTTTTCATGAAGCAATTTTTGAATATTTCCATCTTAAATTGAGAATTAGAAATGGCCTTATTCTAAAACATGAAAACAAAAATGTGGCTATAATACTAGTTCCATCTTTCTTTCTTCAGCTGCATAGAAATGTCTGTGTTAGATCTTATGTTTCTACAGAAAAATATAACTAAGCATTTCATTTCAAAATAATGTGTGCTATTAAGAATCCAAGATGGTGGCATAGTAGGTGGATGTTACACTTACTTCCTCCCAGGACCAAACAAATTAAAACTAAAATATAGAATATTCAACCAAATAATCAACTGAAGCCTAGCTGAACAGAAGTCTCATAACCAGAGATTTATAGAAGAAGCAAAATTGAGACTGGTAGGAAGGGTGGAGACACAGAAAGGGCTGGCCCTGCTCTCAAGGGTGGTGGCTGAGATTCTGGATGGATATCACAGCTGCAAAGGTTCTTCTGAGAAGAATAGGGTTTCGACCCCTGACCAGGCTCCCCAGCCCAGAGCATCAGATCCAGGAATAGGTTCCTGTATAGCATCTGGTTGTGAAAATCAGAGAGGATTTTGTCTGCCCTGGAGAAGCAGGAATCTGCTAGAGATGTAGGCACCCTCCTAAAGGGCCGACACACAAAATCTCGTTCCCAGACATTCAACCTGAGCTCCAGTGGAGGGAGAGCAGATTAGAGTCATGTGAACAGAGACTGAGGTTTGCGGCTAAGGTGAGAGAGCTGAAGGGACAGCTGCCAAGATCCCGGAGCTGAGTTCTTCTCCTACACTGTAGACACCAACTTCCTTGGATGGAACACTTCCCTCCATAGTGCATCAGCCTGGTGTAATGCAATAGCCCCATTCTCCGGACTCCCTGTCACCGTACCCTGAGCCCAGGTATCGAGGTCTGGGCAGGATCAGCAGGTGTCAGTGACTGAGTTGTGTGGCTTTGAGGTGGGGGCCATTCCTCCTACTATCCCATGAACCAAGCTGGTACCTCCCCCTCACAAGAAACCTGCAAGCCTCGACTCATAGAGGCTCTGCCCCTCTAATGTCTGGGCAGAATCAAGGGCAGAATGAGTTATGTGGATCTAGGACAAGGAAGATTTTTCTCTCACAAGTCCGACTGGTGCAGAGCCCTCCCTGCACATGGCAAAATCTTAGTCTGTTTGGGCCTGGAGTACACTATGCTAAGTGAAATGAGGCAGTCAGAGGAAAACGAATACCATATGACTTATATGTGGAATCTAATGAACAAAATAAACTAACAAACAAAATAGAAATAGACTCAAAATACAGAGAACAAACTGACAGCTGTCAGAGGGGAGGGGTTTGGGAGGTTGGGTCAAAAAGTTGCAGAGATTAAGGAAAAAAAAAATCAACTCACAAACACAGATAATATTATGGTGATTACCAGAGGGAAAAGGGATAGGGAGAGATAGAAGAGAATAAAGGGAGTGTAAATGGTGATGAAAGAAGGCTTGACTTGAGGTAGTGAACAATATACAGATAATATATTATAGAATTGTACGTTCGAAACCTATATAGTTTTATTAACCAATGTCACCCCAATAAATTCAACAAAAAATAATGCATGCTATCTTTGGGTAGTTGAGATTGAAAACTGGTTAAGCATCAAATTTTTAAATAAAACTAATCAACTTCAAGATGGCAAGTGACAAAAATATATTCCCATATTTAAGTATGAAAAATAATGTTAAGCATTGAAAGTATATTAAAATATTTTAATAGGAAATAGACAAAATATTATATTTCATGAATGCATTGTCATGGGCATTTTGAAGTTGCTTACCCATGCAGCTAAATTTTCCCACTGCTCTTACAAAACAGACTCACTCTTTTCTCCGAACACCAATAAGTGTTCTCAGTGCAGAGACAAGTCACTCAAACAGAAGGTGTACATCTTCTCTTGGACTGTTTCCTAGCACAGTGGCCTCTGGCACAATCTTCAGCTATAGAAGCATGAGCTAGTTCAATAGTGCAATAAACATTCTTCTCTTCTTCCACATTAGTGGCCCAAATAGTAATTTGTCCAAGAAATTGCCTGCTGGTGCTGTAATCTCAAATCCCACTTCAACTAGCAGAAAGGTATTCTTTTTCACAAACAAATAAAAGAGCAGAAACATATGTATTGCGAGAGCTGAACACTAAAACATTAATTGCATAAAATGATTTGAGAACATATTTTAGAAATCATAATACAAGAACATGACTTAAAGGAATTACATAAAAAAGAACAATTTGAATTTTTCTACCTGATTTCATTTCTGTTGAACATGTACTAAATTTATGTAGCATTACTCTCAGGGGCTAAGCAAGCTAGCTATAAATAATCATTTATTAAGAAAATAAGGGGTACAATAAAATCAGTAAGTAGTAGCAACAGCACTATAAAAATAAAGTTTGCTACAATTACCTAAGACAATTGTCCAGAGTACTAATAACTTCAGAATTAATGAAAATGGGAGCACTTTTTAAAAATTTTACCCTGATTAAAAAATAAAATATTCACCAACAAAAAACAAAGCTTCAGTTAAACTTACTTCATTCTGACCTACACCCCTTGTTTTCTCCATTAGTTTTATACTTATAAATATATTCAAAGTCATCACCTTAAATATCTATCATATCATGTCACACAACTTTGTTGTGATAACCACCTCCATTTTGTAGGTATTTTTATATTTCCTATCTTTTCTGGATTTAATTTTAATGGATTTTAATCAAATAATCTTAAAACTTGTGATATAAACTCTGCAAACATACTTATAGATTGTAACATATAGGATGAAAGAAGAATAAAAGGCAATACGTGGAGACAAAGCTTTTATGATTTTCATTAAAAGAAAGAACTGGTCTAGGTTTTCTTTCTTTCATTTTTGACTGTATTTTCTTTAAATTTACTATGGTTATATTTTTAAATATATGCATTACTGAGAGTTTCTTTTTTAATTAAAATATATAGAGTTTTTTCACTCACTTTCTAGCTATTAAACATTTGTCAAGGACTCAGCACATAAAGTAGCATGACATATAACCTTTTTTAACTAGATATTATATTGGTTTCAGATATTCAGAGTAGTGGTTAGACAATCATATACTTTACAAAATGTTGCCCTCAGTATTTCCAGTATCTCAACTGGTGCCATACACAGTTATCACAATATGATTGACTACATTCTCTATGAGACATAGCATTTTTTATTAGAGAATTTCAGTGTTCTAAACTAGTTTCACTAGAGACAGTATATAATTTATTGATGACATGATTTAACTGTGACATAATACTGATGACATGATTTAACTGTGACATAAAATTTATCAGGTACTTCACTGTTTATGATATTTATCCAGAGTATGCAAAAACTCCAAGTATACTGTGTCCATAACATGCAGGAACAATTTTTCTTCAGTTCCTAAATGTTATCAGGAAAGGCTGTTAGAAAAATATCTCTATCAGTGTTTAGATATTCAAATACATTCAATGTGTTCAAAATTCTCTACTAAATACAGATGAGAGTATTCTTATGAAGATATAGTAACTCACAGGGAGATGAAAAAAGATAAGGCATTTATTATTGAAGCAACTAAAATAAGGGAAAGGATAGTGTTCAAAATTTACTGTGCATCAATCACCAGGACAATTTGCTAAAAATTCAAATTCCTGGATCTCTTTTCCGGGGATAGTTATTAGATCTCCAGTGGGACTCATGAATCTTCATTTTAACAAATACTCCAGAATAAAGATTAAAGAGGGAGGCAGTGAAGCAGAGGACAGACAGCAAGGTCATCACTAGCAAATAAAGCTGATGATCTTTTTCCTATTTCACCAGGAAAAGAGAAGCAACTAGAAAAAAATTTCCAAAAGGTCCCACAGAATATTCATCATTCAACTGTATCTGTGACCCTATGTCAAATTAAATGGGAATCTGTGCCCCTAAAAAGACCAATTACTTTACTTGACCAGAAGATTCTATCCTCTCTGTTACTAAAGGTTCCAGGAATTCTTGCCTTTCTATTGCATCATCCACATTTACCTCTTTGTTCTCTGATTTTTATCAAGAACATGAAGTATTCTCATAGTTCTTTCATCATAATTTTTTTTAAAAAGCCTCTCTGTTCCATTTCCACCTTCAGCTACCCTCTTTATTCCTCTCTTTACAATAAAGCTGTCACGCCTTCCCCCAATTATCTCTGATCACTGTTTCTGAATCCCCTCTTTCCATATCTTTTGACCTCTCTCCAATGAAGATTTTCCATTCTCATGAGAACTGTATATAAAAAGGTCTCTAGTGACCGTTATGTCGCTAAGATAAATGGTCAATTCCCAGTCTTCATCTCACATGGTCCATTTCCAGCCTCTGACCTAGGCCATGCCTCTGGATTCAATACGCTCATCACTTGGCTTCTAGGACATTGGAATAGCTATTCCTTCTTAGGCTCCTTTGCTACTCATCTTAACCCCTTCCTTTCTCCTCCATCCTCTACCTGTATTTATCTCCACTCACGGTTCTATTGGAGATTTTGTCTAACCTCGCAACTTTACATGCCATCTACATACATGTGGGTCCCAAATATGTATCTCCAGCCCCAATCATCTTCCATGAACTCCAGACTCATATTTCCTACAGTTCTTGAATGATTAATTGATACTGCAAATTTAATTTTCCAGAAAGAAAATCCTTCTCATTTTCACTCTTCTCTGCTAGTCTATTATTCCACAGCCCTTCCCACCAAAGTCTTGAATTCATCCTTGCCTTCTCTATTTTTGTCACATCCCATTTCTGATCATTAGCAAATCATTTTTACTCTATTTTTATAATGCAGGGTGAGGCAAATGAAGGTTTACAGTTGTTCAGATGGAAAATAATACAATTAATAAAAATAATACAAAATTAAAGTCTGTGTTTTGCATGCTCACAACTGTAAACCTCACCCTGTATATTCAGAACATCACTTCTTACTGCTTCTACTGCTAACATGTCAGTCCAAGTCTTGCACAACTTCCTCTTAGAGGGCGGCCAGAGTGATTCTGTTTAACGGAAGTCATGATCATGTCACTCTACTGTTCAAAACCCTAAAATTCCTATCTTAGAGTAAAAGCCAAACCCTTAAATTACCTTCAATAGCAAAGTTAATTCAAGTAAGTTCAAGTCAAGTTGGGTCAAATCAAGATTCTTCAATTAATCCAAGCTGAGACTCTTCCAGTCATGTCATGTCAGGACATACCAAGCCAGGAGAGGTTATTTCAGGTCCCAGGTAACCTCCCCACCTGCCCTTTACTTGTTGACCTCATGCCTTCCTACTAGTCCCCTCACTAGGCTCCAGCCACACTGGCCTCTGTTCTCTTCCAAAGTCCCAAATTATGATCATTACTCCTGCTCTTATCTGAAATGTTTTCCTCCAGAAGCCTCTATGACTTGCTCACTTCTTTCTTTTCCATCTTTACTCAAATGCCTCCCTTTCAGTAAGTCTTGCTTATCTAGTTTATCTATTACTGTAACCTTCTCCCACCAACACATTCTACTCTCCTTCTTTGTTTTTATTTTTTATTTTATGGTTTTGAATTAATAACTAACAACATGTGTTTTACTTACTTATTTTGTTTATTATCTGCAATTCCTCTGTCTCCTTCAAAGTACAAGCTTCCTGAGGGAAGGGCTTTTTGTTACATTTAATAACTACTGCACTGTGATTTTTAGTAGTGTGGAGGGAGTTATTTTGGACCATTCTGTGGAAGCATGTAAAGGTTGAAGGAAAAAAAAAAGTAGACTGTGTATGCTAAATAGATGTATTATTTCCGACTCTGACTTTTGGCAAATCCTTTCTCCTCTCTCAAGCTCTTTTCATGAAATCAGACCTATATGTTCAGCTACCAAAGTTAGTTTTTTCCCACATTTAAAATATTTATAAAATCTGTCTCTCTCTGTCACACACACACACATCATTTCCTTCTAATCATCAATATGTTGAGGAAACATTTTTCCCCTCAAAAATGTATGTAGTTGCTGGTCAATAGGTTCATTTTATTTGAGCAATTAAGTAAATTAAAGAAAATAAGAAAAAGAAAACAATAAAATATAAAGTGATCTATAAGTTATTTTTTTAATAGAGTAAATTCCTTTGGTGGAATTGCATCTATCTCAGTGTGAAATAAAGGCCATCCTCTTGGGCCTTATAATTTCTAAATGTCAGTCTGACTGCTGTCAGCAGTGCTACCATCAAAGAAATGTGACCATAAATTATGGATAAATAACCATACTTACCAAATTCTCATTCAGACACAATATATTAGTCATGTGTTACAAATTGCAAAGCAAAGCAAACAAAAATATCAGAGTATTTATGGACTCTATTGTAATATGTATTTTCAGACTTCTTTAGTACAATGTATGCTTTTGCAAAGGAAACAAAGATCATTTTTCACATGAACTTGAAAGAATAATTAAATAAATAAGCTTTTCCAGTAAGTTTTCCTTCCATCATTAACTCCACTTGGTATCTTTCCCAACACACACATGCCACAGTGCATGGGGTACACTGTTATCAGTGTACAAGTGAGAGTAGTACATGCACACCCTTAAATATGTGCAATTGAGCTGCTTTCATTGGGAGCTCCTGTTTGTAAC